>CM042241.1:64823286-64848286 GCA_023566225.1 Romanogobio albipinnatus | reverse complement strand
TCACACATTCACAGTTTGGAATAAGGACTGTATAATGTTTTCAACCTATGCCTGTTTATGAAATATTCCCTCTCTCGTTTCCCAGAGATCTGAGCTCTAACCCATTCGTCTGCGACTGTAAGCTGGTGCGGTTGGTTGGCTGGTTGCAGGAACAGGGCGTTCAAGTGAAGCGGCCCAACTCTATGCTCTGTGACCGTCCGCCGGAAGTGAAAAACCAGCCGCTGCTCAACGTCAGTGTGCACACCTGCGGTGAGTGAAACCACTGAACTGATATGCAGAAGGTTGCTGGTTCGATCCCAGCGGTCACCACCAGTGTGTCCTTGAGCAAGGCACTTTACTCCACGTTGCTCCAGGGTGATTGTCCCTGTAATACGGGTACTGTAAGTCGCTTTGGATAAAAGCGTCTGCCAAATGCATAAATGTAAATGTAGTACCAGGTTGAACCCACTTTTGCCTTCAGAACTGCCTTAAAGGGATAGTTCACCCAAAAATGTAATTTCTGTCATTAATTCCTCATGTCTTTCCAAACCCGTAAGACCTTCGTTCATCTTCGGAACACAAATTAAGACATTTTTGACCCGTCCAAAGACAGCTAATTAATTAACACTTCAAGGCCAAAATTAAATTAATTTATTCAAATGAACTTTTTTTCCCACTGTCTATAGAACTGCTTCTGCTCTTAAATGCTAGTCCGGAGCCCTGTATAATGCATTTTATCTTTGGTTGCAATTACTTAGGAAAATAAATAATGCATTACAACATCTATTATTATTCATTTAGCAGATGCTTTTATTAAAAAGCGACTTCACATAACAAGAGCCAACAATATTCATAATAGATTAGGAAGCAAGCTAGAGAAGAGGAGAAATGCGGAGAATTTATACATAAAAATAAAGTATTACCATGTTTAGTTTATTGAGAGCTTGAATTGGTCATTCCTGTCTCTCTCTCCCTCTCTTAGGCCTGACATATGCGGGCTGTCTGCAGGACGAGGAACATGCGGCGGGCGTGGAGCTGGTCATCTTCTCCTCCTCCACACCCGGTTCGTTCTCACGGGAAGAGTGCAACTCCAAATGCTTCCATGAGAACCAGCGGTACGGCGGTCTGGGTCAGCAGAGAGAGTGTCTGTGCAGCACCAACTCTGAGCCCAACTACATCAGCGAGTCCCAGTGTTCGGCCGCCTGTTCCAACCCGCAGGTCATGAAGAAGTGTCGCTGGACTGTGGCGCAGGATGTGTTTCAGGTCAGTGTCAAGAGATTCAGAGCAGCTCTTTCTCTTGAGCTGACCTTCCAACCCTAATCAAACACACCTGAAGCAGCTCATCTAGCTCTTCAGGATCACCAGAGAGAGGCTTAATACAGGGAGATCAGAGTATCTCTTACCATGGGAGATTTGGTCGTCTGAGACAAATTTAGCAAATACTAAAAGATTCCCCTGATCCTAGGCTAAAATCTGAAGTCTAAAAAAAAAAAAAAGAATTACTGTTTCCACAACAAAAATGAAGCAGCACAAATTTTGTCAATACTGATAATAATCATAAATGTTTCTTGAGGATCAAATCATCATATCAGAATGATTTCTGAAGGATCGTGTGACACTGAAGACTGGAGTAATGATGCTAAAAATACAGCTTTGATCACAGGAATAAATTAAACTTTAACATATATTCACATAGAAAACAGCTATTTTAAATAGGGGCCCAGCACTGAAGGTGCGAAACCATTAGATTTCTTATTATTCCACCATTGAAGTCTATGGCAGCCCATAGAACTGTTTGCGGTTATGAAAGTTATGTAAGTTATGAAATTTGGCACCCAGATAGAGGACTGGCCCAACATTAACCACACCAATTTTGGAGTCTCTAACGCAATCCCTCTAGCGCCACCACCTGTCCAAAGTTGCACTCATGTTTATGCTAATAACTAACGTCATTTTCCGTCATGAAATTTTTCCCGCCATTTTTAATTTTCTGAAAAACCTACTTTTGCGAACTTGTCCTAGGCCGTTGCTCCAATTTTCACAAAAATTGAACCAGATCATCGTCAGACCCTGCTGACAAAAAGTTATGAAATTCAAGTTGATTCGTCAAATCGTTTTTGATAAACGAGCGAACAAATTTTACGTAGCGGTTGCGAAAATACTCATAAGGCTATATCTCGGCAGCGCTTTATCGTATTCAAACCAAACTTGGTACATGCCATCACAATCATGACCCGGGGCAACATGCAGCGTTTCGACGCAGTGCCACATACTGGTCCGGAGATACGAAAAATGGCTATTTTTGCTTACAACTTCTGAACCGTTTGTCCATAAGTGATCTGGTTAGATTCAGGACGGCATGCCGAGTCGTCTGATATCCAATTTTACCATATCGGCCATTTTGGCTGTCGGCCATTTTGAATTATGTGCTAAAATGCTGTATTTTATAAACACATGAACGGATTGTTATGAAACTCGGTATGGGTCATCAGCACGATGCCCTGAAGGAGCCTGAGAAGTTTTGAAACAGCGTCACCTAGTGGAGAATTATTTTTTTTCAAACGCTTATAACTTTGGGTTTGATTGTCTTATTTTCATGTGACCAACTTTTTTTTGTCTCCTGAATCCTTGCCGAGTCCAACAATACCAGACTAGCCAGGTTTCGGCGTATGGTTTGTGCAGCGTGGTAATTTAAAAAACATTAGCTGAGATCTTCGAAACCGCTAGTCCGATCGAGACGAAACCAGCGTCAGAAGTTCGGAAACATAGGTTGATCTGTATGTTAATGCCCAAATGTCAAAATATTGATAGTAAGGGGGAGTAAAATCCAATCAAAGTCAGGTATCAGTCCCTTTTTATGTGTTTTTTTTACATAAATGTCTATAACTCCAAAACGAAATGAGATATCTTCACCAAAATTGACACACACATGTATGGACTCACTCCGAGGACACATTAAAAATTTTTAGGATTGAGCCTCTTGGTGACGCTATAATTTAACAAAACATGAAATTCCCATAGACTACAATGCGTTTTTCAGCCTTTTTGGCTAAAATCATCTTAAAATGTGTTTAATTGCTCATTACTGCCGTTTATCTGACACTTCCAGCCATTTTGGCATGTCTTGTCTTTTTATTTGCGCTTGGCCCCGGTATTGCTGCTTGCAGCTATATTTGTAATAATGTTTCTCAATATTACTGATTTTACAGTGTTTTTCAGACTCTTTAATAATCTTTTAACGCTAATGTAAGCGTCATAATTTGAATACACTCTCCGCCCACAGGTGAATTTCTCCGCCTCTCTTTCATCCCGCCGCGTGTCCGTCCATTCCGAGGCCGTGCTGTCTGTCGCCTCCTCCGTCTTCCCTGCCTCTTTCTCATGGGACTTTGGTGATCTTTCGCCCCGGGTCAACAGCTCTACGCCCAACACCGCAGCGAGGCATAAGTACGGACTCCCAGGACGCTACCAGGCTCAAGTGATTCTCTCAGCGGGTCACCAGGAGATCGTCGCTCAGGGGATCGTGAGTGTGGAGCTGCCGCCTCGACTCGAGCTCCACTGCCCTGCGCTCATTGTGGCCAATCAGAGCCTGGAGGCGGAGCTTTCTCTGGTCAACTGGGGCGGAGTGGGCGTGACCGTGGACTGGAGGATCCAGAAGGATGGGAGAGAGATAGCAAGAGGTACGAGAAACATAAGCTGTGATCTAAGACTTAATATGCTGCTTTACCTGCTGAGCGTTTACTCTTGAATGCACATGTACTGTATTATCTGTATGTTTATCTAATATCAGCATATCAGAATGATTTCTGAAGGATCATGTGACCTGAAGACTGGAGTAAGGATGCTGTAAATACAGCTTTGATCACAGGAAATAAATTACATTTAACATATACTCAAATAGAAAAGAGTTGTTTTCAATTGTAATGATATTTCGCAATATTATTGTTTTTTACTGTAGCTTTGATTAAATAAATGCAGCGTTGGTGAACATATATTATATTATATTAATTATATTATTTAGTGCTGTCAAATCGATCAATCACGATTAATCACATCTAACATAAAAGTTATTATATAATGTGTGTGTGTGTGTATATATATATACATAATGTATATTAGAGGTCGACCGATAGTGGATTTTACCGATACCGATAACTAGGTTGGACCGCACTTGCCAATAACCGATTAATCGACCGATAGTTTTTAAAATGGATACTGGATAAAAAACATAAGTAAAACAGTGCTGAACTTTATAACAAGAGATAAATAAAAGTACTGAAAAGCTATGAAATCTATGAGTCTATGAAAATGTGCTAAATTAAAAACATATAAATATGAATATTAAAATAAGAAGTTCTAACAGAACAAATTCTTCAGAAAATAATTTAAACATTAAAATATTACAGGTCAAATTTGTTTCTTTATCTATAAACAGTTTGACGATACAGTTTGCTTTCTCACATCACTAATTTTATATATGCAACATTTGGGTCGGACTTGCGTGTGTTTTTATCGCATTGTTTTGTGCTTGAGTTACTGCTAATTTTTTAACGTCCTCTCAGCCTCGTCGACAAACATACACACTGCTGTTCTTTACCTGTTACTGCAGCATCTAGTCAAGAAATGAATTACTTTATAATGATTTGGCAACAAGTACTGTAGTGTTCAGTCTTCAAACCGTTTCGCTGTCGTGTTTTAAACGCCCGTCTGATGTGTTAGCGCTCTCTGTGCAGCGTGTGCTTTCCGTGCATGTAAACACAAGGCGTCAGTGAGGGGTTTTTTCCGCCTCTAGAGGCCGCTCTCGTGCTATATACTGCCAGCAGATCCTTCTCAGGGCTCTTGTACTGTGTAATGACAGCGCACCCTTCTCAGCCGCTCCAGCAACGGACACTTCACGGAAAAACTATCGGTGTGGATTTTTGCAGATAACCGATTGTTCCACCAATCAACTATCGGTCGACCTCTACTGTATATACACTCACCTAAAGGATTATTAGGAACACCTGTTCAATTTCTCATTAATGCAATTATCTAATCAACCAATCACATGGCAGTTGCTTCAATGCATTTAGGGGTGTGGTCCTGGTCAAGACAATCTCCTGAACTCCAAACTGAATGTCAGAATGGGAAAGAAAGGTGATTTAAGCAATTTTGAGCGTGGCATGGTTGTTGGTGCCAGACGGGCCGGTCTGAGTATTTCACAATCTGCTCAGTTACTGGGATTTTCACGCACAACCATTTCTAGGGTTTACAAAGAATGGTGTGAAAAGGGAAAAACATCCAGTATGCGGCAGTCCTGTGGGCGAAAATGCCTTGTTGATGCTAGAGGTCAGAGGAGAATGGGCCGACTGATTCAAGCTGATAGAAGAGCAACTTTGACTGAAATAACCACTCGTTACAACCGAGGTATGCAGCAAAGCATTTGTGAAGCCACAACACACACAACCTTGAGGCGGATGGGCTACAACAGCAGAAGACCCCACCGGCTACCACTCATCTCCACTACAAATAGGAAAAAGAGGCTACAATTTGCACGAGCTCACCAAAATTGGACAGTTGAAGACTGGAAAAATGTTGCCTGGTCTGATGAGTCTCGCTTTCTGTTGAGACATTCAGATGGTAGAGTCAGAATTTGGCGTAAACAGAATGAGAACATGGATCCATCATGCCTTGTTACCACTGTGCAGGCTGGTGGTGGTGGTGTAATGGTGTGGGGGATGTTTTCTTGGCACACTTTAGGCCCCTTAGTGCCAATTGGGCATCGTTTAAATGCCACGGCCTACCTGAGCATTGTTTCTGGCCATGTCCATCCCTTTATGACCACCATGTACCCATCCTCTGATGGCTACTTCCAGCAGGATAATGCACCATGTCACAAAGCTCGAATCATTTCAAATTGGTTTCTTGAACATGACAATGAGTTCACTGTACTAAAATGGCCCCCACAGTCACCAGATCTCAACCCAATAGAGCATCTTTGGGATGTGGTGGAACGGGAGCTTCGTGCCCTGGATGTGCATCCCACAAATCTCCATCAACTGCAAGATGCTATCCTATCAATATGGGACAACATTTCTAAAGAATGCTTTCAGCACCTTGTTGAATCAATGCCATGTAGAATTAAGGCAGTTCTGAAGGCGAAAGGGGGTCAAACACAGTATTAGTATGTGTTCCTAATAATCCTTTAGGTGAGTGTATGTGTGTGTGTGTGTGTACAGTATGTCACACATATATTATATAAACACAAACTTTTATGTTAGATGTGATTTAATCATGATTAATCGATTTGACAGCACTAATTATATTATTATATGATATTATATTTTATTAATTATATTTTATAATATTATATTATGTTATGATATGATATTATGTTATATTTATTATATTATATTAAATATATGTTATCATATTATATTAATTGTATTATAATTATAGAGCATTAGAAATTGATTATAGAAAGCATCAATGGCCTGATTTGAGGTAAAGAAACACAATTTATGATACAATCAGATTTAATATTTTTTTTAATTAATTAAACTATTTTAATCAGTATTTTATTAGTATTAAATTCAGTGTAATTCATTAAAAAAACTAAATTATCTGCAATTGTGGGTGTTTTTTCTTTGCTATACTCATCTCTATGCATTGTAGGATTGTTGTCATGAAGGATGAAGTGTCTCATCTGTAGCGTAATGTTTTGAAACAGGCTTTGTGTCAGGAACACTTGTCTAGAGCTCGCTCTTTTTGCAGCACTGCTGTACTCAAACACATAAAACCTGCACAATCTTGATGACAGTCTCACATCAGGACAGCTCAGATATAATGCGCTTCGAAGTGGCCATGTCCTCTCTCTCTCTTAAAATATCCTGCTTTTCATCATCTATCAAACCAGAATCATCCCCTCTCTTACACAAAGCATGTAAGCGATGGCATGTGAAGATCGCCTCGTTTGTTTATCAGGCCTGCAGAGATCTGTCCATCATTGTTTGCTTGGCGAGAGCAGATAAGAGTGCACAGCGCCGATCCCAAGAGGCAGGAGGAGAAGAAAGCGAGTTACAGAAGCAGAGGAAGTCTTGACTGATGTGTCTGAATGCTTTAGAGCTGCTGCGTCACGTCTCTGTTCTGATGCTGACCGACATGCCTGACCGCTCACCGTATACAATACACTGGCTTTTCAGCTTCTAAAAGGGAGGGAAAATGTTTCCCATATTTGTCGTTGTTGACGTCCGATTAGATTCATGTCAGTTGGTAGAAGGGAGGTTGTGTGAGATCCTCAAAGACAAACAAAATAACGTAAGATTAAAAAAATATGGCCCAGATGACTTTTAATATGGGTCAATGACCCATAAAATGAATAAGCCATAATAGTTATAAACTGTGTCTAGAAATAAACAGGGTTTTGTTCAGAGAATGATTGGCTTTGTTGTTTTGCACTGAAATCGCATTATGCAGATATACACTTCATGGTTATATTTTTATCATTTTTTTTAATTAAATTTAATCATTAACTATTAATTAACTGTTAATATTTGCTGTTATTTATGCATTCATAAAATTGTGAATTTTCCTAATATGCCTGTAAAAAAATATATATTATATTTTATTATATTTATTTTATTTATTTTATTATTTTATTAATTATATTATATTATATTTATCATATTATATTATATTATACTGTGTATTAATTATATTATATTATAATATATATATATTATTATTATTATATATTATATTATATTACATTATATATTATTTTATACTGTATATGAATTATATTCAATTATATTTATTATATTATAATGTATATTAATTATATTAATTGATATTATTATATATTACATTACATTACTTTTTTTTATTTCTTTTTTTATTATTATTATTTAAAAAAAATGTTTTTATTTTTTTTAAATATATTTTATTATTATATTATATACATTATGTTGTGTTATGTTGTCTTGTGTTGCTGGTTATAAAAAATATTAATAAAGTCAATCTTTCTGTCCCGTTAGCGGAGCCGCTGTGTTTGCCAGATGCAGTCCATCACGCTGACTCGTCCCGCTGTTTCCTCTTGGTGTCGGATGAAGTCAGCTGGTCGGACGCACATCGGAATTGTTCGGCCCGTGGGGGGGAGCTCGCCGTGGTGCATTCCCAAACCGTCCGGGACCTTCTGGCCCCTCGAATCACACAGTGAGTCACACACTCTACAACTGCTACAAATCTCCCTTTCCCAAACCGCAGTCTAAATGCTTAAGCCCTTTTTGGAACTGAAGATTCTGTAAGTCCTCGTTTATCTTTGTCTTGATGGCGTTCATGTGATTTTAATCAGTACACCGATAGTCCCACCCTGAATTCACACCATTGGATGAGCCAGTATTGCGATGTCCCGTCCAGTCGGGCCATTCAAATGGTTTGAAATCCCATCTGCAGCAGAAATGACACGTTTCACCTTTTACATCACTGACCGTTACACCAGAGCCAGCTCGAAATGCCATAAAGATGCTGAGTTAAATGACTTCCGCTGCTAATGCAATGCTTCCATTGAACGCTGTGCCGCTTTTTGACCCTCTGAAAGAGCAGCAAGGCATCATGGGAAATGCCTTTTAAAATGCATTTTAAAGTCACTGAGTGCTGCCCAGCTCACGCCCTGCAGAGAAAGGGCTGGAAATGTGTGAGATCCTCACAGGAACAGAACATTCAAAACCAGAAAACGCCTTATAATGTGACAAAGTGTCTCATCAGAACATTGGACGTGTGAGACGATCTCACACACACACACACACACACACACACACACACACACACACACACACACACACACACACACACACACACACACACACACACACACACACACACACACACTGAAAAGCACTATACAAATAAACTTATATTAAACTGCTTAATTCCCCAGTTAAAATGATTACATTACAAATTGCAAAACAAATTTGTATTACAAGTTTTCTGATATGCAGTGTAAATGAGGCATTATCTAATTAAATATGCACTCATTTGCAAAAAACAAAACAGAAATATGAACTTTGGATAAAGCACGGTTCAAAATTCTTGGTTCATTCTGTTGACCTATTTTGCAGAGATTTTGGATTTCTCTTTATCACTTAAATACTGTCAACAGCCAGAAAAGAAAAAACTATTTTAGAAATATAATTTTACATGAGCAAACCGCTCTGTAAAAACCTTCAGTTTGGCGTATGTAAGTGCTGCTGAACTGCAGGACAAAACTAATTTTGAGAACAAAAAGGGCTGGGAAATATGGCTAAAATAAAATCTAGTTTTTTCCCTCAGAATGTTTGACTGATTCCATTTTATTTTATCCACAGGAGATCAGGTGCGGCGTCTATAACAATTCAATTTAAAGTTCATTTAATTTTAAAAGGATGATTTAAAATTATATATATTTGATTATTTGGATCATTCAGTCATTTTTTATATATATAATATATATATATATATATATATATATATATATATATATATATATATATATATATATATATATATATATATATATATATATATATATATATATATATATATATATATATATATATATATTTAATTTAATTTAATTTAATTTAATTTGGTCCATTATTTATTTATTTATTTAAAAATATGTTTTTAAAGTATCTTTATTTATTTATTTGTTTGTTTAAAAAAAAAAAAAGTAAAAAAATAATTTAAGCTTTTGTTTTTATAATTATTTTTTATTATTTTTTATTTGATGATTTGGACCAATATTTATTTATTTATTTATTTATTAATTTATTTATTTTAAAGGATGATTTAGAATTAACTTTATTTATTTACTTTTTTTTTTACTTATACTTTTTAAGCTGGCTACATATATTTTTTATTTTTTTATTTGATGATATGGATCATATATAATTATTAATTATTCATTCATTTATTCGTCAGGTGCGGTGTCATGCGCTCAGAATCGGATAATTTGTTTCTCTTAACAGTTATCATTGTCGTATTGTCAACATGTCTAATTTGATAATAGTTTTTCAAAACTGTGATTTAAAAAAATATATAATCGTGGCAAAGCATTAAATTCGGATTAATACATTTTTTTTTTAAATGGCCCTAATTTGCCTGTAGTATCTTTCCTGGGATGTTTAGTTATTTTTATGCCGGCAGCCATATCACCCTGAAGCTAAGCAGGGCTGAGCCTGGTCAGTACCGGGATGGGAGACCTCCTGGGAAAACTAGGCTTCTGCTGGAAGAGGTGTTAGTGAGGCCAGCAGGGGGCGCTCACCCTGTGGTGTGTGTGGGTCCTGTCACTCCACTATAGTGATGGGGACACTGTACTGTAACAACACCGTTCTTCGGTTGAGACGTTAAACCGATGTCCTGACTCTCTGTGGTCATTAAAAATCCCAAAGAGTAGGGGTGTAACCCCGGCATCCTGGCCAAATTTGCCCATTGGCCCCTGTCCGTTATGGCCTCATGGCCTCCTAATCATCCCCATATATATATATATATATATATAATTAGTGGTGGGCCGTTATCGGCGTTAACGTGCTGCGTTAACGTGCAACTCTTATCGGGCGATAAAAAAAATATCGCCGTTAATCTATTCCAAAGTTGGGTTGGGACCTGGGTCTATACTAAGCTATATACGCAAGCTATGATGACTTTCAGGGCAGAGAGGGAGAGAGAGCGAGAGACAGAGAGACCTTGCGTGTGTGTGCTAGTGTGCACCTAATGAAGCGCATGTAAGACAGAGAGCATCCTGATTGGCCTGTTTCGGTAAATCAACCAATCAATTGTCAGTGTGGACGGGCTTTTATCTCTTCTACCGAACCAAATTAATCAGTTTGGTGTATCTAGAAACTGGAGCGCCATGGCAGAGGGAGAGTGCCCCAAAAAACGAAAGTATAAAGTATAAACATAATGACAATCTTGCACGCTGTACAGTTTGTAACTGACATGTTATGGTTGAGTTAAACAAGTTTAATTTCATGTGCATATTTTTCAGGTCGGCTAGTTGCCAAGGCATGAAAACAACAAACTCCTTAGACCTGTTGCAAATGAAATATAAATAAAAGCAGTTTACATAAATAGTATAAGCAGCTTATGTAAATAGTAAAGGTGATCTACATAGTTTTACATAATTTTTTACAAATAATTGCATAGGCCTATAGAAATGATATATTAATGATATATTATATACTATACAAGTAAAGTCGTGTTCTGTGGTGAAATTTTTTTTTTTTTTTTTTTTTTGGGGCGGGTGATTTGGTCTTCGGGATACCTCCCTGAAATGACTTTTTCAGGTTGGGATGTCTGTGTTGTCAAAAATATCGATATTTCGCTATGTATCGATACTGAAATATCTGAAACGATACAATACTCATTTTCTACAGTATGGATATCAGCTGCGCTCTCCTCTCCGACCGACCAACAGCGAGTGACACGCACCCGCCTCCTCTCCTTCAGTCCGGATAATCCTCTGAACACGGCGAACGGGTGTTCTGCTGGACTTTTGTTAGTATTGGTGTGACCGGTATGAATTTTGCGCGGGGTTGCACATAACGTTAATTCTACTAATTCCTGCAGATTTCGCGTTCGCATCTGAAGCGCACACACGCATACCGTAATAAAGCCGTACCATAAAACCATACAAGTGCAAAAATGAGCTCCTTTTTCCAGCTTATTAATGGTCAAATACACTCAAAAATGTCTCAATGCCCATCTTGGTGAGTTTTAACGTAAACACAGTCGTAACCAGCTCACAGGAGCAGTGTTTGGGATCCATGCGTGCATCAGGTCTTAAAGGGACAGAAGTTATTTATTAGTCCAACTACAAAAAGACAAACGATCACTTACGAGCACACATATTCTGAATGCCTTCGGCAGAATTCAAATGAGCCATTTTAATCTAGATTAAAAAAATTAATCTATGCCCACCACTAATATATATATACGATTGGCTTCATCACTCTGTCTCCTCTCCGCCAATCAGCTGGTGTGTGTGGTGGGCGTTCTGACACAAAATGGCTGCCGTCGCATCATTCAGGTGGTGCTGCACATACCGGTGGTGGTTGAGGAGATTCACTCCTTCTATGTAAAGCACTTTGAGTGCCTAGAAAAGCTCTATATAAATGTAACAAATTATTAGTATTAAGATACTAAATGATTCTGCATTGTTTGCAGTGCAAGGCGTCGGATTCGCCATGCAATGTAATCCATGTGCGTTCATGGATCAATTCTGCCTTGTCTGTCGCTTCTATCTCTTTTCTTCTTCTGGATGTCCTCTGAGCACCTGGTCTCTGTGAAGCCGGAGTGAAGAGATCAGCTGACGGCACATGTTTGCGTTCAGAGATCAGCTGACGTTCACCCAATCCCACAGCTGAGAAATGACACGTGTGGCTGAGCATGTAAACCTCATGTCCATGAGACAATCAGTATTTATTACTTTCACTTGGACAGAAGTTCTGACCACCGAGTCTAAACACACACTGCGTTTCTTTGATCAAGTCAGGATTATTTATACAGCACTTTACACAATACAGCGTGTTAATAACAGGGTTCATTTGCAGAGGTCATCAATTATGAAATGATTGTTTTGTCTAAATGTGGAATGAGTCACAGCTTTGCTGCGAGGCCGTTTTATATCATGCTGAATGATTTCAAACTGACAGGCTTGTAAACGTCATATTAAAAATCGCTTATTTGGACGTGATTGGTCTAAATGGATAGGATCATCTTTATTATTATTCATCAGCAGCACACAAACCAAATTGCACAGTCGGTATTCGCAATCACAACGTGATTATGTGTGATTTGATTCCTCCAGATTGTTTAATGGACTCTCTTTCCTCTTCTGGTAATGATGTGCGGAGGTGCTCATGTGAGCTGATCCTGTGGAAACATCATCCTGACGTGACATTAACCCTTACACTGCTGCTTTCTGTGCCATCACACCTTAGTCTTAAACGTAGAACTCTGATATGCACTCATTTATTCTGTTTATAAATATTTCATAATCTTGCATTGATGAACACACACACTTTCAGTCAAAGTGTTGATACTTCATTTGTTTTGACTGAATTTGAATCTAAAGGCTCCTCCTTAAATACTGAAGTTAGTTTTGTAGCGTTTTGGTATTCATTTATTTGAACTTTATTTTCATTCATTTAAACTAATTATTACAAACAATGAACAACACATTTCTTGACAATGACAGCGCGGACGGATAGAACAAAGGGAATAGAAAGAAAACACATAAAAATATGCCTAGATAATTATGTATTTATGTAAATGTTTAAATGTTATAATTACGTTTTATGTTTTTTTATGATTTGGTCTGTTTATGTATTTATTCTTTTTAAACAGATTATTTAGAATTATATTTATTTAAATGTTTAAAAAATAATACATTTATATTTTAATATAATATATTATATGTATTTAATTAATACATTTTTTTTTAAATGTATTATATTTTAAATCATTTATTTTTTTAATTTAAGTCCCTGTAAAGGCAATTCTGAGATTTGTTTCTAAACACATTATAAATGTTAGAAATGTATTGCTGAAACACATTACAAAGACTGTGAACTATGAAGTACTGAATTCAGAAGTTAGACCGTTAAACAGTTTTTCACCGTTGCTGTGTTCAGGATTTTCTGGGCGGGGCTAAAACGGTGGCTCGATGACGCACTGGACGCATTTTTTCAGGTTTTAGATAAGCTATTTTATGTACTTCCCTGATTTTTTTTATGATTCAAATTTGGCTGGGTGGTTAATAACACATTTATCTGTGGTGTGAGAAACTCAGAACACATGTTTAGTTTTGACTTTACAGGGACTTTAAATTAATTAAATACATATAATATATTATTTATAATATTTATTTTTTATTTGATAATTTGGACCATTGTTTGTTTATTTATTTATTTATTTATTCTAAAATATGATTTAGAATTATCTTTATTTATTTGTTTGTTTTTTAAGTTAAACATTTTTATTTTTATTTGATCATTTTGATCATTCACTCATTCATTTAATTATTTATGCAAGTTAAAAACATTTTTGAATTTTTTATTTGATGATTTGGACCATTATTTATTAATTTATTTATAGAATTATAGTTTTTTTAAGTTAAAAATATTTGTTTATTTAGTGATTTTGATCATTCACTCATTCTTTTAAATTATCTAATTATTTATTTATAGAATTATCTTTATTTATTTATTGGGTTTTTTTATATATATTTTTATTTTTTATTTGATGATTTGGACCATTATTTATTTATTTATTTATTTATTTTAAATGATGATTTAGAATAATCTTTATTTTTTTACTTGTACTTTAGTTTTTTAAGTTAGAAATATATATTTTTATTTGATTATTTGGATCATACATTAATTCATTTAATTCTTATGTATAAACATTTTTTTTTTTTGATGTTTTGGATCATTATTTATTTATTTATTTGTTGTTTGTTTTTTAAAGAAATTTTTTTATGGTTTGGAAGGAAAAGCATCTTCAGGTGTCCAGCACACGTTTCACACACACTAGTGTTTAGGAGCATCCCAGGATGCACCTCATGTTGATTTTTCTGTTTTTTTTTTACATTATTATAAAATGTGTAAGGTTAAAAACTCTTGACTGTGTGTGTGTGACTTCAGCGATAGAAAGTTTACAGGTGTGACACACACTCACTGTGGTGTTACACATCTGCTGAAACACAGCTGTGGAAATACGTTAGACTCCAGGAGGGAGGAGACACCAGTTATGTGTGTTTATATGTGTTTATCTATGCGTGTGTGTGTGTGTGTGTGTGTGTGTGTGTTTCCTGTCTTCTGTTCCACACCCATCATTAATTTGAGGGCAGAGCTTCCACTGACCAGAGCGAGAAAGAGAGACAGAACTGCCGACAGACAGAACGAGTGTTGGAGGAAGTGTGTTTTCTATCTCTATAACCTGCTCCAGATGGACCACATACCCCCAAAACACACACACACACACACACACACACACACACACACACACACACACACACACACACACACACACACACACACACACACACACACACACACACACAGACTTATGTAAGAACACATAAATGAACAGACTACTTTTATTGATCCTTTTCTGGCGGAAAGAGTCGTGTTTTTGTGTGTTTTGTCTCTTTCCCTCATTTTTTTCTTTTTAGTTTGTAGTTTTCACAGATGTGGGATGTTGGCTCAAGCCTATTATAATTGTGTGTGTGTGTGTGTGGTGTTATCGGCCTGTCAAGAGCTGTGGCGGTCCGGGCGAGACAGTCGCACTGGGGCCCGTGATGACCAAACCCTCCCTCTTCATCTGTGAATGCAATTGTCACGCAGTTAAATAATTACTGTAACAGCGGCATGCCTTACTGTGCGACACTCAAAAGGAATGGTCCACATGGTATTTATTCATCTTTGTAAGATTGCGCAAACATATAAATCGCTAATCAGGACCGTGCACAGACCTTTTGAAGGGCATGTGCTGAAACTGAAAAAGGGCACCCCCTCTGTTCACCCGCCCCTAACACTTTATTATCAAACACACATGACATGCTTTATTTACATTTGAAGATTTGAAGATGAAGATTTTCACTATTTTTATTGGGGGGAAAAAATGCCTTTTCGAATTTCTGTGTAATGGGAAAATGAAGTAGAGCAAGTTCGGCAAAACGTGGATTCGAACCGTGATCAATTTGCGTCAAAACTTCAAGACATGCGCTTTACCCCTGCACTATCATAGATATCTTTTATATGGTGTCTTCTGCAATTCTGACTGACCCAACCAGACCTTCTGTGAAAAAGACGGCCTATTTGCACTTAATGTAACGACAACATTACTTTAACCATGTTTTACTACACATGTGAAAACGAGAGAGTATAGAGATTCAAAAATTAGCGAATATGTGCATATATCAACAGCGTAAATGAATTAAACATGCGACCATGATATTATTACATGTTAACAAATTAATTGTATTAGCAATCATAAATCAAAGAACAAATTTCTAAGAAATATATTTTACCTAGATGACCTTGATCACTCAGTCACATTGTGTAATTTCCAGTAGGAAACGGCGTGGGCGCTCTTGACGGTCTATGGGCGCACCTTTGCTTATTTATGATTTTTCGGTGGCAAAAACAAATTAAATGTGGTTGTATTACTTATCAATATATTATTAACATTTTACAAAAGTCAAACTCAAATGCAGTTACCAAAACTATTGATTTATTGAAGCAGGAACAAAAAACACTACCACCAAAAAAAGGGCACTTCGGAGTGTAAGGGCAAAAAGGGCATGTGCTCTGCACAGGTTGAGCCCTACCTGTGCACGTGCCTGTCGCTAATTATATATAGATTAGTCTATTAAGTTCAACATCTTACTCTAAAACAGTGTTATTTTAGTGTTATTTAAATTATACTATTGTAGTTTTATTAATATTTTGAATTATATTTTATTATATTATTATATAGACATTTATTTTTATATATATATATATATATATATATACAGGGAGTGCAGAATTATTAGGCAAATGAGTATTTTGACCACATCATCCTCGTTATGCATGTTGTCTTACTCCAAGCTGTATAGGCTGGAAAGCCTACTACCAATTAAGCATATTAGGTGATGTGCATCTCTGTAATGAGAAGGGGTGTGGTCTAATGACATCAACACCCTATATCAGGTGTGCATAATTATTAGGCAACTTCCTTTCCTTTGGCAAAATGGGTCAAAAGAAGGACTTGACAGGCTCAGAAAAGTCAAAAATAGTGAGATATATTGCAGAGGGATGCAGCAGTCTTAAAATAGCCAAGCTTCTGAAGCGTGATCATCGAACAATCAAGCGTTTCATTCAAAATAGTCAACAGGGTCGCAAGAAGCGTGTGGAAAAACTAAGGCGCAAAATAACTGCCCGTGAACTGAGAAAAGTCAAGCGTGCAGCTGCCAAGATGCCACTTGCCACCAGTTTGGCCATATTTCAGAGCTGCAACATCACTGGAGTGCCCAAAAGCACAAGGTGTGCAATACTCAGAGACATGGCCAAGGTAAGAAAGGCAGAAAGTCGACCACCACTGAACAAGACACACAAGCTGAAACGTCAAGACTGGGCCAAGAAATATCTCAAGACTGATTTTTCTAAGGTTTTATGGACTGATGAAATGAGAGTGAGTCTTGATGGGCCAGATGGATGGGCCCGTGGCTGGATTGGTAAAGGGCAGAGAGCTCCAGTCCGACTCAGACGCCAGCAAGGTGGAGGTGGAGTACTGGTTTGGGCTGGTATCATCAAAGATGAGCTTGTGGGGCCTTTTCGGGTTGAGGATGGAGTCAAGCTCAACTCCCAGTCCTACTGCCAGTTTCTGGAAGACACCTTCTTCAAGCAGTGGTACAGGAAGAAGTCTGCATCCTTCAAGAAAAACATGATTTTCATGCAGGACACTGCTCCATCACACGCGTCCAAGTACTCCACAGCGTGGCTGGCAAGAAAGGGTATAAAAGAAGAAAATCTAATGATATGGCCTCCTTGTTCACCTGATCTGAACCCCATTGAGAACCTGTGGTCCATCATCAAATGTGCGATTTACAAGGAGGGAAAACAGTACACCTCTCTGAACAGTGTCTGGGAGGCTGTGGTTCCTGCTGCACGCAATGTTGATGGTGAACAGATCAAAACACTGACAGAATCCATGGATGGCAGGCTTTTGAGTGTCCTTGCAAAGAAAGGTGGCTATATTGGTCACTGATTTGTTTTTGTTTGGTTTTTGAATGTCAGAAATGTATATTTGTGAATGTTGAGATGTTATATTGGTTTCACTGGTAAAAATAAATAATTGAAATGGGTATAAATTAGTTTTTTGTTAAGTTGCCAAATAATTATGCACAGTAATAGTCACCTGCACACACAGATATCCCCCTAAAATAGCTAAAACTAAAAACCACTTCCAAAAATATTCAGCTTTGATATTAATGAGTTTTTTGTGTTCATTGACAACATGGTTGTTGTTTAATTATTCATGTTGTAAAATTAATCCTCAAAAATACAACTTGCCTAATAATTCTGCACTCCCTGTATATATACATACACACACACACACACACACACACACACACACACACACACACACACACACACACCAATCAGGCATAACATCATGACCACCTTCCTAATATTGTGTTGGTCCCCCTTTTGCTGCCAAAACAGCCCTGACCCGTCAAGGCATGGACTCCACTAGAATACATATATACATATACACTGACCAGGCATAATATTATGAAGAGATCATCAGTGTTATTCACTTCACCTGTCAGTGGTCATAATGCTATGCCTGGTCAGAGTATTTACACTCACCTAAAGGATTATTAGGAACACCTGTTCAATTTCTCATTAATGCAATTATCTAATCAACCAATCACATGGCAGTTGCTTCAATGCATTTAGGGGTGTGGTCCTGGTCAAGACAATCTCCTGAACTCCAAACTGAATGTCAGAATGGGAAAGAAAGGTGATTTAAGCAATTTTGAGCGTGGCATGGTTGTTGGTGCCAGACGGGCGGTCTGAGTATTTCACAATCTGCTCAGTTACTGGGATTTTCACACACAACCATTTCTAGGGTTTACAAAGAATGGTGTGAAGGGAAAAACATCCAGTATGCGGCAGTCCTGTGGGCGAAAATGCCTTGTTGATGCTAGAGGTCAGAGGAGAATGGGCCGACTGATTCAAGCTGATAGAAGAGCAACTTTGACTGAAATAACCACTCGTTACAACCGAGGTATGCAGCAAAGCATTTGTGAAGCCACAACACACACAACCTTGAGGCGGATGGGCTACAACAGCAGAATACCCCACCGGGTACCACTCATCTCCACTACAAATAGGAAAAAGAGGCTACAATTTGCACAAGCTCACCAAAATTGGACAGTTGAAGACTGGAAAAATGTTGCCTGGTCTGATGAGTCTGTTTTTCTGTTGAGACATTCAGATGGTAGAGTCAGAATTTGGCGTAAACAGAATGAGAACATGGATCCATCATGCCTTGTTACCACTGTGCAGGCTGGTGGTGGTGGTGTAATGGTGTGGGGGATGTTTTCTTGGCACACTTTAGGCCCCTTAGTGCCAATTGGGCATCGTTTAAATGCCACGGCCTACCTGAGCATTGTTTCTGACCATGTCCATCCCTTTATGACCACCATGTACCCATCCTCTGATGGCTACTTCCAGCAGGATAATGCACCATGTCACAAAGCTCGAATCATTTCAAATTGGTTTCTTGAAAATGACGATGAGTTCACTGTACTAAAATGGCCCCCACAGTCACCAGATCTCAACCCAATAGAGCATCTTTGGCATGTGGTCGAACAGGAGCTTCGTGCCCTGGATGTGCACCCCGCAAATCTCCATCAACTGCAAGATGCTATCCTATCAATATGGGCCAACATTTCTTCAAAATGCTTTCAGCACCTTGTTGAATCAATGCCACGTAGAATTAAGGCAGTTCTGAAGGCGAAAGGGGGTCAAACACAGTATTAGTATGGTGTACCTAATAATCCTTTAGGTGATGTATATACATTTTTATCTAATATTTTATTATATTTATACTTTATTATAATAAAGGAAAGTGTTTATAATAGTTGTATTGTTATTTAATGGTGATAACCCTAAAATGTGGTAATAAATCTAAAATGCATTAAAATATTAAAATGACTCGTTGCAAACAATATATCAAATTATCCAATACATTTTTGCAAGAATTCATAGAAAATATAATTGAGCCGTGATCACACACGTTCGGTTCTGGTTTCCGTCACTGTTTTTATGTCTTGTTTGAAGGCAAATGAAACTTCAAAATGATCAGCGTCCCGTCGGGTTCAATAACGCGTCATGTAAGGCGTTCATTCCCCTCGGCTGATGCTTTATTAGGGTTATTGAAGCTCTGAACGTGCTATGCATAAAACATTCAGAGCGCAATCTCCTCGCATTAACATCCTGTGTGCGTTTGTTTCCAACGGGAAGCTCGTAGGAAATAAAAATCACAGATGACATCTCTTTAAAATCTCAGTCTCTGCTCCTGGTTGGTAATGAGATTAAATGGAGAGCAACAGCAGTAGTTCAGCCGGGAGATATAATTCTGTCATCATTTATTCATCTCTTTTCTGAATCATTTTAAATTAGCCTTCTCTTTTAGGCCCAGAAACGACTCATATTAGATCTCATTTGTGATGATGCTGTCCATGTTTCTGTGTGTTGCAGTGAGCGTGGTGTGTGGTTGGGTTTAAGTGATCGATATTCTCCGCGAGTCCTGCGCTGGGTGGACGGATCCGAGGTCCAGACGGGAGAGGAGGGCACGAGGGACCGGGCCACTCTGCAGCCTGGAAAAGTGTGCGTGTCACTGGACGTCAGTGGCCAGCCCAGCTCGCACTCCTGCACCGCCAAACGAGCTTTTGTCTGCCAGTTCACACGGCAAGGTAAGCGTAATACCCAGTTTGCGTATTGTCCTTACTGTATAGCATGCAACATTTGAATTGGTGCATCGCAAATTTAAAACGTGCCTTAGTGTGCACTATTTTCAGACTTTTTTCTCAATTGCGAGTTTATATCACACACACACACACATATACAGACATAATAAAGTCTCACTAGTGAGAAATAAAGTCGCACTAGTGAGAAATAAAATTGCACTGGTGAGAAATGAAGTCTCACTGGTGAAAAATAAAGTAACACTGGTGAGAAATAAAGTCACACTGGTGAGAAATAAAGTCTCACTGGTGAGAAATAAAGTCTCACTGGCAAGAAATAAAGTCTCACTGGTGAGAAATAAAGTCGCACTGGTGAGAAATAAAGTCTCACTGGCGAGAAATAAAGTCTCACTGGCGAGAAATAAAGTCTCACTGGTGAGAAATAAAGTCACACTGGTGAGAAATAAAGTCTCACTGGCAAGAAATGAAGTCTCACTGGCGAGAAATAAAGTCTCACTGGTGAGAAATAAAGTCACACTGGTGAGAAATAAAGTCTCACTGGCGAGAAATAAAGTCTCACTGGTGAGAAATAAAGTCGCACTGGTGAGAAATGAAGTCTCACTGGTGAGAAATAAAGTCACACTGGTGAGAAATAAAGTCTCACTGGCGAGAAATAAAGTCTCACTGGTGAGAAATAAAGTCACACTGGTGAGAAATAAAGTCACACTGGTGAGAAATTAAGTCGCACTTGAGAGAAATTAAGTCGCACTGGTGAGAAATTAAGTCTCACTGGTGAGAAATAAAGTCACACTGGTGAGAAATGAAGTCTCACTGGCGAGAAATGAAGTCTCACTGGTGAGAAATAAAGTCGCACTGGTAAGAAATAAAGTTGAATTGGAGAAAAATGAAGTCTGACTGGTGAGAAATAAAGTTGAATTGGAGAAAAATGAAATCGCACTAGTGAGAAATAAAGTCGCACTGGAGAGAAATAAAGTCGCACTGGTGAGAAATAAAGTTGCACTGGTGAGAAATAAAGTCGCACTGGAGAGAAATAAAGTCGCACTGGAGAGAAATAAAGTCGCACTGGAGAGAAATAAAGTCGCACTGGTGTGAAATAAAGTCGCACTGGTGAGAAATAAAGTCGCACTGGAGAGAAATGAAGTCTGACTGGTGAGAAATAAAGTTGAATTGGAGAAAAATGAAATCGCACTAGTGAGAAATAAAGTCGCACTGGAGAGAAATAAAGTCGCACTGGAGAGAAATAAAGTCGCACTGGTGAGAAATAAAGTCGCACTGGTGAGAAATAAAGTCGCACTGGAGAGAAATAAAGTCGCACTGGAGAGAAATAAAGTCGCACTGGAGAGAAATAAAGTCGCACTGGTGTGAAATAAAGTCGCACTGGAGAGAAATAAAGTCGCACTGGAGAGAAATAAAGTCGCACTGGTGTGAAATAAAGTCGCACTGGAGAGAAATAAAGTCGCACTGGTGAGAAATAAAGTCGCACTGGTGAGAAATAAAGTCGCACTGGAGAGAAATAAAGTCGCACTGGTGTGAAATAAAGTCGCACTGGAGAGAAATAAAGTCGCACTGGAGAGAAATAAAGTCGCACTGGTGAGAAATAAAGTCGCACTGGTGTGAAATAAAGTCGCACTGGAGAGAAATAAAGTCGCACTGGTGAGAAATAAAGTCGCACTGGTGAGAAATAAAGTCACACTGGAGAGAAATAAAGTCGCACTGGAGAGAAAAAAGTCACACTGGAGAGAAATAAAGTCGCACTGGTGAGAAATAAAGTCGCACTGGAGAGAAATAAAGTCGCACTGGAGAGAAATAAAGTCACACTGGTGAGAAATAAAGTCGCACTGGTGAGAAATAAAGTCGCACTGGTGAGAAATAAAGTCGCACTGGAGAGAAATAAAGTCGCACTGGTGTGAAATAAAGTCGCACTGGTGTGAAATAAAGTCGCACTGGTGAGAAATAAAGTCACCCTAGTGAGAAATAGTCACCCTAGTGAGAAATAGTCACACTAATGAGAAATAAAGTCACCCTAGTGAGAAATAGTCACCCTAGTGAGAAATAGTCACACTAATGAGAAATAAAGTCACCCTAGTGAGAAATAGTCACACTAATGAGAAATAAAGTCACCCTAGTGAGAAATAGTCACCCTAGTGAGAAATAGTCACACTAATGAGAAATAAAGTCACCCTAGTGAGAAATATAGTCACCCTAGTGAGAAATATAGTCACCCTAGTGAGAAATATAGTCACCCTAGTGAGAAATATAGTCACACTAGTGAGAAATAAAGTCACCCTAGTGAGAAATAAAGTCACCCTAGTGAGAAATAGTCACCCTAGTGAGAAATAAAGTCACCCTAGTGAGAAATGGTCACCCTAGTGAGAAATAAAGTCACCCTAGTGAGAAATAAAGTCACACTAATGAGAAATAAAGTCACCCTAGTGAGAAATAAAGTCACCCTAGTGAGAAATAAAGTCACCCTAGTGAGAAATAAAGTCACACTAATGAGAAATAAAGTCGCCCTAGTGAGAAATAAAGTCACCCTAGTGAGAAATAGTCACACTAATGAGAAATAAAGTCACCCTAGTGAGAAATAAAGTCACCCTAGTGAGAAATAAAGTCACACTAATGAGAAATAAAGTCACCCTAGTGAGAAATAAAAGTCACCCTAGTGGGAAATAAAGTCACCCTAGTGAGAAATAAAGTCACACTAGTGAGAAATAAAGTCACACTAATGAGAAATAAAGTCACCCTAGTGAGAAATAGTCACCCTAGTGAGAAATAAAGTCACACTAATGAGAAATAAAGTCACCCTAGTGAGAAATAAAGTCACACTAATGAGAAATAAAGTCACCCTAGTGAGAAATAAAGTCACCCTAGTGAGAAATAGTCACACTAATGAGAAATAAAGTCACCCTAGTGAGAAATAAAGTCACACTAATGAGAAATAAAGTCACCCTAGTGAGAAATAAAAGTCACCCTAGTGGGAAATAAAGTCACCCTAGTGGGAAATAAAGTCACACTAATGAGAAATAAAGTCACCCTAGTGAGAAATAAAGTATATTACATATTAAAGATACAATTTTAATCTTAAATTCCAAAATAGCAAGGTCACTAAACGATGAAGTGCACTCTTGAGTTGAAGCGGCAGATATTGTGTCGCGGCACACAGTTTGCACCCAGAGCTTCAGTTGAGCTGAACTCGCTCGTTATTCTCTCCCTCCGAGTGATGTTCGGCTTTTTCTCTTTTCATTATTCAAAATAAGATGTATTGAACACCTCGTAGAATCATGATGCACAGAAAAACTGCTCAAGCTGATTCAATCAATAACACTGCGGGTGTGAGTTTGTGCTCAGCTCTACCTTATTGAGAACTTATTCATTTGATAAAGCAGTGCTGATGATATGACAGACGTGTTTAAAGTGTGAATGTACACCGTGTTTTCAGTTGAATGAAGCTAAACGCCAGTGTTTCTCTGCAGTGCGGGTTCCTGATGCCGGTGTCTATACGGTGGGCACCGCTGTGTTTAATACCCACAATCCTCTGAGGAGCCCCACAGTGTCACACACATCTGTGCCCAACACACCCGGCAAGAGCGTAGAGGTAATCTCTCTCACACACACACACACACCTCCATCAGAACTAGTATTGGTTTGAAAAGAGTTTTTAATTTTTTTTATTAACTTTCTATTTTTGTATTTGTATTTTCACCAGGAAAGATTGTTTTTCTTGTGATGCTGTGGGTATTGTTTGTTTACAATAGATACAATAATTATAAATTAATATATAAATAATTAATGCATTCATAATTATAAATAATATTATAATTAAAAACAAGTCTAGGCATTCAATCAAGTTGAAAGATTGTTTGTAGTTTTTTTGTAATATTATAAGAAGCCTATTTGTGTATTTTTTATATCTCTTGTTGTAATAATAATATTAAAAATGAACAATATTAACAATAACAACCATATTAAAAATAACAATTATAAAAAATGAATAATTATGCATAAATAATAAATAAATAAATATAAACAAACCAATTAATTAATACATTTTAATTTATGTATTTATTTTTAAATTAACTTTCTTTATTTTAATTGATTAACATGTATTGATGAACTATAATTTGTATATTTTCTTCCATAATACTTTAAATAAATAATTATACATGAATACTTATAAATAAATAAATTAATAAATAAATTAGTGCTGTCAAATCGATTGGCTCGCATAATACATAATATATATATATTTACATAATATATGTGTGTATGTATTTAAGAAATATTTGCATGTACTGTATATACAATTTATATAATTTTATATTAAATATAAATATTTTATATATAAATGTAAAAAAAATCTTAAATATGTACATGCATGTGTGTGTGTTTATATATACTGTACATAATAATTATACACAGAACACGCACATATATATTACGTAAGCACAAACTTTTGGATGTGATTAATCATTTGACAGCACTAAAATAAATAAATAAATACTCTAATAAAATCTTATATAG
>CM042241.1:64813286-64818286 GCA_023566225.1 Romanogobio albipinnatus | reverse complement strand
CCTCTGCACGCCCATCACTGTTTGCCAGGATGAGTGGATCAACGACACATCCGTCCCACCAGAGCCCACATTGTGCCCAGCAGGACGCCAGTACTGTCCGTACGCTGAGCAGTGTCTGCCATTGTCCAGCCCGTGCCATCCTGGGGCTTGTGTCAACTGTTCTGGTGTCAGTCCTCTGCCCGCAGGCACTCAGTACCCCAGTTACAGCCTCGTCGGGGAGGTGCTGGTCACCCTGCCGGCTGGACCCCCCTCCAACGTCCTGGTGAGTTTGACCGAATGAACCTGGACCTGCACATAATAAATCTCAGAGGTGTAAAGAGTACCTGAAAACCATACTTGAGTATAAGTACAGATACTGCACAGCGAAAATGACTAGTTACAAGTTACCAATTCCACTACGACTTGGGTAAAAGTCTTAGTGTATGCGCAAAAATACGTAAAAGTGTATATGTAAAAAAAAATTGTATCGCATCAGTGTTTCGTCCACACGGATCTACCGATTTGGGAGCATGAAACTGGTATTTTTTTAAACCGGGTCCCAGAGTGGATAAATCTGAAACCATCACCCTTGCGTTCTCGTGTGTACAGCCAATCCGTATATTTTGTGAATGGTGATGTCATTACACCACGTCCCGCACGGTAAAGACCAGAAGGGATACAACTACAGGCACTGGGCATGCGCACATCAATATTGCATCATTTAATTACTGTATTTGCATTATTGTAAGAGTAGGTTTAGGGTTGGGGTGTGTGTAGGTGTTAATTAAACACAATCTGGTAAGTAGAAAATGTATTTATTGTTATTTTATTGTGAGATTTTGCCTCACTTCCGACCGTTGCTGTACCCCTTCTAGCCACAACTCTTCTTCTCTGTTTTTAGTGTATTTCTGTGGCAGAAATACAGCGCCACATACTGGCCTGGCATGTATACTACATCCTTGTGAGTCGGTTTCAGCACTCTCGTGTGTACGCAGATATTTCTTGAGACGAGGGGAAAAAAAGATTGGATAGGGAAATCTCTGGCTTCGTGTGGATGTGGCCTTAGAGTATCTGATTTTAACAGTACTTAAGTATTTTACTCGTAGTGAATGTAGGCTCAACACCTAAGAGACATACCAGTGAAAAAACTGTGATTCGTGAGGAGATCACTTGTTTACTTTCTAACATCAAAATAAAACTGAACTAAAAATAAAACTCAATATTGCAATAAATTAAGGTCGACATAACAGTGTCTCAGTTAAGCTCAAGTGCCCAAAAAAGCCATAAGTAGGCCAAGCCTACTTGCACTGGATGTGTTGGTTTCAGCTGCAGTCATGTCCTCATCTCATATATGAATCACCTGTGATTCAGCAAACACCTGCTAATGCACAAACATCCACGTAAAGTAACCTTGATGACAAGTTTGGGTAAGGGCAAAACGCACAAGATAGTACCTTTAAAAAAACTTTTTCAGAAAAAGTTAAGTGCCATGCAATGTAGCGCATAATTATATTACTCATCACAGGAGTAAAGAGTACATATACTTATTCAAAAATATAGTCAAGCAGAGGGTAAAATTCAAATATATTTGATACTCAGTAAAACTACAAAGCAGGTAAAACTTTTATCGCCCCTGCCCCTTTAATCGCCCCTACCCCTTTAAGCGCCCCTGTAATCACCCCTACCCCTTTAATCACCCCTGCCTCTTTAATCATCCCTGCCCTTTTAATCACCCCTGCCCTTATAATCACCCCTGCCCCTTTAATCTCCTCTGCCTCTTTAATCGCCCCTGCCCCTTTAATCTTGCCTGCCCCTTTAATGGCCTCTACCCCTTTAATCACCCCTGCCCCTTTAATCTCGCCTGCCCCTTCAATCGCCTCTACCCCTTTAATCACCCCTGCCTCTTTAATCACCCCTGCCCCTTTAATCACCCCTACCCCTTTGATCACCCCTGCCCCTTTAATCTCCTCTGCCTCTTTAATCGTCCCTGCCCCTTTAATCGCCCCTGCCACTTTAATCGCCCCTGCCACTTTAATCACCCCTGCCCCTTTAATCGACCCTGCCCCTTTAATCACCCCTTCCCCTTTAATCGCCCCTACCCCTTTAATCGCCCCTGCCCCTTTAATCGCCCCGACCCCATTCGATGTGTGCCCCCGCGAATACGATTTCTAATTCTACCGGAAGCGATTTAAAAAACACAGACCCCCCTTTTTGTATTAAAAAACAGTATAAAACATTTAATATAATATATTAATTGTGGAAATCAGTGGAAACAAATGACATAATGCAAAAAATAATCTAAAATTGTTCTTAAACTTGGCTTCAATTTTTTTAGTTGTTTGTTCTTTTGGATTTTTAATGTGAAATATAGAGGTGTTCTTGACCGGTTTCATAAAGCACAATTCCGGCACACTTGAGCTTCAGGATGTATGGGATTTATTACAGCTCTTAATGAGAGCTTGAGTGTGTGTTGACGTGCACTTCACCCTCCATCATTCCACCTTCCACCATTCCACCAAACTGAGTATTTGGAGGGTAAATGTGGGGCGGCTCTGAGTGTCCTCGGCGACTTTGGGGTTCAATTCCCTACCATGTCTGATAATGACCCTCAGTAAAAAAACTGTATAGGGCAGCAGCAGCATATCTTGATATAAGTGGACAGATTTCATCCCCTCTCACTTTCTGCCCTGTTCTCACTCAGGTCCAGGAGGAGATAGAGGACCTGCTGGTTTACCCTGGCGACTTCATCGCCCTGCAGCACGACGCCGGGCCGTCAGGGCTCCTCCAGTGCTCCTCCGACCCCTCATCGCCATGGAAACAGAGTGTGCTCATCCAGAACCGCTCTGATTGGTGGGATGCAAATGAGACGCTGCAAGCGAATGCTGAGGGAGGCTGGGAGGAGGGCATGGTTTGTCAGCTGAGGGTGCTGTACGTGGGGCAGAACGACACCAGGCTGCAGGGTCCCTTCCTCCGTTCTGGGCTCCCTCAGTCTGGCGACTACAGTTTGGAAGTGACGTCCGATGATAAGGACTTTCCCTTCACTGCATCCTGTCCGATTCATGTCATCCCACCGCTGGCGCCCACCGTGATCCATCCAACCAATCATAGCGGGATGGTGTACTTCCTCCCCAATGAAACGTGGATTCTCGTCACGGTCCGCTCACAACACGAAGCTCTGATTGAGCGACAGGGCAGCAATGTGACCGTACCTTTCTACAGCACCTGTCCTCAGATTCTAGTGGCGAAAGTGGCCGAATGCAGAAGGCCCGGCCCGTACAACGACACCATGTTCGCATGGGTCGATCTCCAGCTCGGGTCCACACCGGGACAGACCACCGTAATGCTACGTGTCAAGAGCGAAGTTACTGAAGCATCGCTTCAAATTCAGGCGAGGGTCCAAGAGCCGCTCCAAGGCCTGTTTGTCCAGCCGCATCCTGCTCACAGAGTCCTCATGGAGTCCATAGTGGTAAGTGATATCCTCCCTTCTGAGGAAACCCACTTAAACCAGGTGGTTTGTTGGTTTTAGCCAGGTTTAAACTGGTTTCCCAGCACCAAAACCCATCTAAAACCATTAAAGCAAACCAGCTAACCACCTTAGGCTAGTTTTAACCATTTTGTCAGCATTACTTTACCTTCTAAACATCTACTGTTTTTTTGGTTTAAACTAGTTTCCCACCCTTACAAGTGGCCAAAACCCATCTAAAACCATCAAAGGAGACCAGATATCCACCTTAGGCTAGTTTTAACCATTTTGTCAGCATGACTTTACCTTTTAAACATCTACAGTTTTTTTTTTTTTTTAACTAGTTTCCCACCCTGACAAGTGGCCAAAAACCATCAAAGCAGACCAGCTTACCACCTTAGGCTAGTTTTAACCATTTTGTCAGCATGACTTTACCTTCTAAACATCTACTGGGTTTTTTTTTCGTTTAAACTAGTTTCCCACCCTGACAAGTGGCCAAAACCCATCTTAAACCATCAAAGCAGACCAGCTAACCACCTTAGGCTAGTTTTAACCATTTTGTAAGCATGTCTTTACCTTCTAAACATCTACTGTTTTGTTTTGGTTTAAACTAGTTTCCCACCCTGACAAGTGGCCAAAACCCATCTTAAACCATCAAAGCAGACCAGCTAACCACCTTAGGCTAGTTTTAACCATTTTGTAAGCATGACTTTACCTTCTAAACATCTACTGGGTTTTTTTTTCGTTTAAACTAGTTTCCCACCCTGACAAGTGGCCAAAACCCATCTTAAACCATCAAAGCAGACCAGCTAACCACCTTAGGCTAGTTTTAACCATTTTGTAAGCATGTCTTTACCTTCTAAACATCTACTGTTTTGTTTTGGTTTAAACTAGTTTCCCACCCTGACAAGTGGCCAAAACCCATCTTAAACCATCAAAGCAGACCAGCTAACCACCTTAGGCTAGTTTTAACCATTTTGTAAGCATGTCTTTACCTTCTAAACATCTACTGTTTTGTTTTGGTTTAAACTAGTTTCCCACCCTGACAAGTGGCCAAAACCCATCTAAAACCATCAAAGGAGACCAGATAACCACCTTAGGCTGGTTTTAACCATTTTGTCAGCATGACTTTACCTTCTAAACATCTACTGTTTTAGCATTGTGTATTATTGTTAACCGCTTAAATCATGTGGTTTGCTGGTTTTAGGCTGGATTAAACTGGTTTCTGGTAGAGGTCGACCGATAGTGGATTATACCGATAACTAGGTTGGACCGCACTTGCCGATAACCGATTAATCGACCGATAGTTTTTAAAATGGATACTGGATAAAAAACATAAGTAAAACAGTGCTGAACTTTATAACAAGAGATAAATAAAAGTACTGAAAAGCTATGAAATCTATGAGTCTATGAAAATGTGCTAAATTAAAAACATATAAATATGAATATTAAAATAAGAAGTTCTAACAGAACAAATTCTTCAGAAAATAATTTAAACATTAAAATATTACAGGTCAAATTTGTTTCTTTATCTATATACAGTTTGACGATACAGTTT
>CM042241.1:64648286-64808286 GCA_023566225.1 Romanogobio albipinnatus | reverse complement strand
GAGTAATTATGCCCGAACAGAAACTGTTCGGACCAATGAAATTGTCAGGGCGGGCTTTAGACGATGATGGACAGATGATAAACAGTAACGTAATCATCCACGTCATCAAAGGCGCTTGGGTTGAATTTGTTCTAATCCTAAACGGAGAACTTGTTCGTATATGCATTCACCTTTACTATTTCTCTCAGAAATGATGATCGTGTTGATAATTACTCCGTGTATCCTTAAATAATTTTTTTAATCGTTTACACTCATCTTTTTCTTCTAACGTTACTTATTCCAGCGTGCGTGCAGACAGGGTTGCCAAGTTTTTACAACAAAACCCGCCCAATTGCTAACGTTCCTCAAAACTAGCCAAAAACAAGCCCAATAGCTTTCCGGGGGGGGATCTCCGGGGAAAAAAGGGCATTTGGGGGGTAAAATATGTGTTATTTTGGCAGGGCTGCTTGCTGAAATTCGCATTCCTGGGTCTGTATATCACATAATTGTGGTCGCTTTAACCCGCGGACTTGGCAACACAGTGCAGTTGAGTTCTGTTGACATTTGACAACTAACGTTATGCGTCGCTCCGTTGCTCTGATTGGTTGTAGGTCTATCCAATTGAGGTCTTTCCTGGTTCGGTTGAAACACACCCCATAATCACAGCCCAACGGAGCAGTATCAGACTCAAATTCTGACTAGAATTGAGTATGATGATGTCAGGCAATATTAGCCCACTTCTTCTCAACGCTTTTTCCTGATGGTTTATAGAACAATTACTCAGAGTCGCCCTCTGTCGCTTCAAAGAATAGCACAACGGCGAGCGCGTCAAGTATAAACTAAACGCCTCGTCCATTTGGGGAGGAGCGCACGCAGTCAGCGGGGGCTCGCGCTGTGGAGCCAGGCGAAAGTATAAACAAACAAGGCTTCAGGCGTGCGCCCACTCACAAAGCAGACAGCCACGCCTCTACTACCGCGGGTGTTTTTTTTCCACATTTTTTTATTCGAATATTAATTTTCACCTTCGAAATGCGTTTTTTTTAAACTATTCGAATATATATTCGAATTTAGAATATTCGTTGACAGCCCTAATGACCACTCAGACTTATGGTCACCTATACTCACATAATAACCTCTCCCTTCTAAGTATGACCTGAACCATTTGAGGACCATTCCAGAAAGCCCAACCCAATTTTCTAGCCTGTCAAGAAGTATGTTGTGGTCAACAGTGTCGAATGCAGCACTGAGGTCAAGTAGTACCAGAATTGATGTTTTGCCTGTATCTGTATTGAGGCGAATATCATTTATTATCTTTATGAGCGCTGTCTCTGTGCTGTGATGCGGTCGGTAACCAGATTGAAAATTGTCAATGTATCCGTTTGAGCTCAAGAATTTGTTCAGCTGATTGAAAACAACTTTTTCAATGACCTTGCCTATGAAAGGAAGATTTGAGATTGGTCTGTAGTTGCTTAATATGGTGTTATCCAGGTTTCTCTTTTTCAGGAGAGGCTTAACTACTGCGGTTTTAAGGGAGTTTGGAAAAGTCCCAGAAAGAAGTGAGGCGTTTACCACTTCTAGGAGATCTGCTTCTAAACAGTTAAACACACTTTTGAAAAAAGAAGTGGGGAGTGTGTCAAGGGCGCAGGTTGATGTTTTTAGGTGCTGTACCATTTCGTCTAAAATTTTACCATCAATTGCTTCGAAATAGCAACTTTCAGAGGTTGTGGTCTGATCGGACTCACCCCAGAGCAACTCAAGGATGTGCTGATCGCATTTCTGATATTATTGATTTTCTCGGAGATGAAGGAAGCAAACTCACTGCATTTGCTGTCTGAGAGCATTTCATTGGGAATGTGACTTGGAGGGTTTGTTAGTCTCTCTACAGCAGCAAAAAGAGTGCGCGTGTTGTTTATGTTTCTGTTTATAATATTTGAAAAGAAGGCCTGTCTAGCTTTGCCTAGTTCCACATTGAAAGCTCGAAGACTGTCTTTATAGATGTTATAATGGACTACAAGTTTTGTCTTTCGCCTCATGCGTTCAGATTTCCTGCATTGTCTTTTCATTAATTGCACTGCTGTTGAGTTTCTCCACGGTGCTTTTTGTTTGCCACTCTTTTTTTATGACTTTCACAGGAGCAATATCATCAATTACACTGTTAACTTTTGAGTTAAAAGAGTCAAGGAGAAAATCAACAGAGTCCGCAGATATGCTTGGTGTTAGAGATATAGCCTTCATAAACAGCACACTAGTGTTCTCATTTAAGCATCGCTTTTTGACAGAGACAGATCTAGTTTCAATGGGAGGAGAGATTGATATATCAAAGAAAATATAGAAATGATCAGACAGTGCCACATCCTTAATAACTATCGATGAAATGACACTACGAACAAATAGCCCACTACACCACACAGACAATGTTCTAAATAACAGCTGAACTAAAGATCAAATGAGAAAATGGATACAGTACTCACACAGTAGTGGTTCTCCCTGTCGGTTGTAAAGTAAATGAATGCCTGTCATAAAGAATACAGCAATAATAGCAAATAATTATTGGAGGAAGAAGTCCTAGCATTGGGATACTTTGGGATGAAACGGCCAGTTGCAATCAAATCAATGCCTGATGGTTAGAAGTCAAGTGCTTTCATGCATGTTTTTCTTATTGAATATCATGTTTCTCTTTAAATATGCCACATAATGGAAGTAAAATGGGTTGTGAATGCTCTCTTTGAATAACTTTCTTCTTAGACAGCGTTCTACATTCACATCCCATGACTGTTTAATGTCTGCACTCACTCTTTTTTTATCTTCTCCACGGCTTCCACCGCCTCACACACTCCCAGCCTGCTCCCCTTTAATGGCACTTTTCTCTAGATTTACAGTCTGTGGTTAGCGCAAAATGCTGACAAGAATTTTCCCTTCAACGCCGAGCATAGAAAGATTCCCAAACTTTCCATTCCATCCCCCAGAAGCCTGCTGCGCGCCACTGCACATGTCTGCTTTATTTATTTATTTCTTGGATTTCTCTATTTATTGTCAGAAAAAAAGTCTTTCAGACAAGTACTTTAGGGCGATTTCTTCCCGGCTCTTTTATCTCGTCTGCTCAGTATCTCTGGAGTTCAGCCCTACAGCTTGTTCAGTCAATCGTGATACCCGATTCTCCTTTGGGTTCCACTTCCTTAGAGAAGGTGGGGATAAGATGGAGTGAGAGATGAAGGTGTATAGCTGGGAGCTGAGGCGATGATTCAACAGCAGCTCCACCTCTCCCTCCCGCAGCGATGAGTCAGACAGCTAGATTTGCAAGACAGAGCTTTTATTCTCTCCAGCTAAAAATATCTTCAAAACAGACCTGCCACCTTGCTCTTACTCATTCCCGAGGCACCAAATGAGACTTAAAGTTGGCTTCCCCCATCCTTTAGTCCCCTTTTTATACTGCAACAACTTTCTTAAAAGCCAACATGAAACACTTATTGTGCATAGTGTGTCATTATTCGGAAGGAAAAAACAAGCTGTAATGTAAAAATGAAGTTTCCTCCCCAACCACCCCAACCAATTCCCTATTGATAAAATTAAGTATTTTTTTCTATATTGAATATCTTGTCACATTACATAAGTAAAATGTGTTGCTGGTTTCACATTGATTTTAACATCCGGTTTACAGCTGCTATTAAGATGTGTTTTGGTCGATCAGATCACAAGTGGACGATGCTAAATACAGGTGTAAACGGGGTCTGAAACGTTTTGAGCTCGTCCACTTTCGACCACTTCTAGAGGTAGTTGAAAAACGCATTCGGCCGGATTACTTTCGTAGTGTAGACACTCATGTGGTCGATTGTGATCAAACACACAAAAGACCGTCTACTCTCCGCCTACTGACCTAATGAGTATACATGTGGGTTGCACGTTAGCCAGATGGGATTTAAACTTTGTCGGCTGTAGACCCAAGTTTGGATCGAAGATGAAAAACGTCCCAAGCACAATGTTCTCTCACCATTCCTAATTTCTAACACACACTCACAGAGTTCGGCTGGTCTTGCGTCTGTCAGAGCAGAAACTAAAGCTGATGCTCCGTGTGTTTTTCTGTCGTCTCCGGTTATTTTCCTTATTTTAAAAGATGTGGAAAAACCCAAACATATACCCGTCCATTAGGGGTGGCACGGTTCACAAAACCCACGGTTCAGTTCGTATCACGGTTTTAGGGTCACGGTTTTCGGTTCTGTACGGTTCTTGTGGTTGTTGTTGTTTTTTATTTACTTCAGCATATGATATATAGCTTAATCATCCACAATTTAGGATACAGTATTAAAAATTGTTATATCAAGTTGTTTCCTAACTGGCTGTCTACCGAGTCCGACACATTGGCGTAACATTTTTCATGTTAATCATGTCAATTTTGATCAGAACAATGCACTGTGGCTTTAATTCAGCTGACCTGATTAACAAATGTCACCATGAAGTGTCCCGTGTGTTTCACAATCACCATATGACATCCAGCGCTGTGAAAAATTAACATAAAATACACGAAAACACAACACTGCCAGAAGTTTTTGCCCAAACTTCAAAGGCATGTTTAAATTATTAAAACTAGAAGCATCTTAACTTTTAAATGTTACATTTATCATGTGAATTACTTATATACACATACACATATGAATGTGTGTATTAGACAGAGGGGAACACGGTCTTGCAGCAGATGTTGCCCATCATAAATCAAAGCACGAGACAGACAGGGGTCGGAGGAGAACACCGGAAAATGTGACAGAATGGACTATATTTGCCTGTATTTGCAATACACGAGCCGTGGTTCAGATGCGCGACTCGCGAGACAAACACTGTGCCAGTGTATGTCTGCTCAACGGACACGCACGGCGCGGCACCCGCTCTCGCACTGCATCTGCCCTGCTATACGATGCTAGTGCATCCTCCAACTCCGGGCAGCCTTCCTTATCTCTCCCACTTTCATTTCTACATGTGGCGTGACCTGCAGCACTCCACTTTTACTTTACTGTATGTCCACACACACACCTCTTATTTCGCGCGAAAAGGACGGCCACTGTCTGAGGTAACATACGGGCACAAGGATACATTGCGCATGCGCGAACCGTGCGACGCACACACACCGAACCGAGACAAGCGAACTGAACGGTTCGTTTTTTTTCCATGTACCGTGCCACCCCTACTGTCCATAGACCCTCCCCTCATAGACCCACCCCTCAAAGTGTTTGAAAGTGGACAAAAGAGACGGATTAAAATACCAGGTGTGAACGGTGTTTACTTGTGATCCGATCGACCAAAACGCATCTTAATGCCAGGTGTAAACAGGGCCTAATATTCGATAGGTTGACAGTGTAACATTCCCAAAGACCTAAACATTCTCTACATTGTGAGAAACTGATTCAAGTGAAACCTGTTGTAAAATAATGCATGCAATCAGGCATGCAGTGTGTGATGTTTTGATGGTTTTATGTGTCACAGGTGGTGGTTTGGAGATGGAGGGAACCGTACACATCAGTTTAAGCCACCTTACGATAACTCCTCTAGTAACCAGGTGATGATTCGTGACCATGTGGAATACATTTATGCACAGCCAGGTAAAAAAACTCCATATCTTTTATATTATTTATGTATATTGATTATATTTTATAGGCTATATGTTTATATACATATTGTTTAGCATTTTGCATTCATACTGATTATATTTTATATCCATATTGATCTTTTTTCTAACATTTTTTCAGGGGAGTACACCCTAATGCTCTCTGCTTCCAATCGCTATGAGAACAAGACATGCAAGGTCGACGTATACGTCTTCAGCATTCTGACAAGTGTGCAAATCGAAATTGACCCACCACTCCTACATGCCGAAAAACCAGCTGACTTTGAGGCCCACCCCTTACCGTCTCCCTACGGCATCATCTACACCTGGAACTTTGGTGACAATTCGAGTGTCCAGCAGGGACGTGAGCGCAGGGTTCCTCACGCGTACCCTCGCAGTGGTGTCTACAACATCTGCGTGAATGTGAACAACACTATTAGCTGGACAGACACCTGCACAGAGGTTATCGTCTATGAGGACGTTAAAGGCTTGGAAGTGGTGCCACCTGCTCCCACGGAACGCAACACGCCTACCGTTGTCACAGCAAGTCTAGAAGCAGGCAACAACGTAACATGGAGCTTTGATATGGGTGATGGAACGGTGCACACGGGTGTAGAACCACAAGTTGAATATACGTACAGGAAAGATGGAAACTACACGGTTAACGTCACTGCAAAGAATGCCGTGAGCACTCAGTGGGCAGCGATACCTGTTGAGGTGTTTGTGCTACAAGTGTTATCACTAGAACCTCCCGGATGCATTCAGGAAAACAAAGAGGTCAGCTTCCATGCGTTTGTGTCAGGGAATGCTTCGGGACATCAATACGTGTGGAGCTTTGGAGATGGGAGCCCCAACGAGACTCAGTATGGAACGCCGCTGATAACGCACTCGTATGTTAAGAGTGGAGAGTACCATCTCTCGCTACTTATGTCAAGCGAAGCCAACAAGGCCAATTTTTACACAAGGATCTGCGTCCAACCTGAAGTTACAACAGTGTCTGTGTTTCCTCTGAGAACCCATGTCAAGCTCAGCGAGGAGAGTCGATTTACAGTAGCTGCCTTCCCAGAATTTAACTACACGTACCTGTGGGATTTTGGGGTATTGGGCAAGAGAGGTCCTGTTCGGGGTGGTAAGGAGATGGCCTTTACTTTTAAGAGTCCTGGGGAATATCTGGTAACAGTTACTGTACTCAACAACATCTCCTGTATCAATTCCTCAGTTTCAATTGAGGTACAGCAATCTGTTGGGTTTTTGTTGATCAGTCACAATGGAGAGAAAGGGAACAATCTTTCTTTACACCACAATTATGCTTTCAAAGCATCCTCAGACTCTGTGAATGCCATCTACATCTGGGAATTTGGAGATGGGACTCGACTTAACGGGACAAACGTATCACATGCTTACAATTCTTCAGGCAGGTTCAACATCAGTGTTACAGGCAAAAATGAAGTGAGTGAGACCAAAAATGAGATTCTTGTTGTGGTCTTGGCGCCAATCACAGGACTGGCAGTAAATGCCAGCTTTGTCAATGTCCCTTTGAATGCTTCTGTCCACTTTGAGGCACACCTCAACCAAGGAGATGATGTCCGGTACTCTTGGATTCTTTGTGACCGGTGCACACCTATCCAAGGCTCTCACACAATGTTCTACACGTTTCGCTCAGTTGGGACTTTCAATGTTATTGTTACTGCAGAGAATGACATTGGCACTGCTCAGTCCAGCATTTACATCTTTGTGCAGCGTGAGTTGGAGGGCTTGCAGATAGTGGCTGATGAACTTATCGAAGGATGCTGTTTTGCAACCAATCGTGTCCTTCACTTACAAGCCTCATTAAAAGAGGGCACCAACATGACCTTCAACTGGAACCTTCTGAGGGAACATGAGAACCATGACCACAACCTCACGGGCAAGACCATTGACCTCAATTTTCCCACCCCGGGTCCTTGCGAGGTGCTTCTCAAGGCAACCAACTTGCTTGGCCAGCTGGCTGTGAACAAAACTATTGAGTTTCTTGATCCCGTGAGAGAGCTAGTCCTTGAGTCTTCACCAAACCCTGCTGCAGTAAATGGAATGACGAACATGACAGTGTATGTGCGTTTTGGGACAGATCTCCATTACAAATGGTGGGCAGATGGTGACCTGTTAACATCTGACATGTCCTCCGTCATGCACCGTTTCAGAAACGCAGGTTTGAAACTGGTTAAAGTGGAGGTTTCCAACAAAGTCAGCTCTGGAATGGTCTCAAAGTGGATCAGCATTCAAGAACCGATCTCTGGATTGAGTTTCATTGCCAAGAATGTTACAGAGAACTTTGTAGCTTCGGGGGACAATGTTTCTCTGTGTGGAGAAACACAGATGGGATCCAACATTTCATGGATGTGGCTATTGCCAGACAGCACAAACTCAAACCAGCGTACCACCTCCTATATCTTCCTCAAACCGGGAATCTTCATTGTCGCTTTGAATGCCACAAATGACATCAGCAGAGAACTGTACTCGCGTGACTTTACAGTTCAAGACCGTATCCAGGGTCTGGAGCTCAAGGCCAGCAAACAAATTGCTGCAGTTGGTGAAAACGTTGAGTTTACCATCTCTGTCTCGTCTGGAACTTCTGTTAATTTCATCCTGAGCATTAGTGGTGATGCAACTGTTGTCCTAAACAATCAGACATACATCCACCAGTTCACCAGTGTGGCCAAGTACTATGTCAACCTTACTGCCCACAACCAGGTGAGTTCAGAACGAAAGACTCTGCACATTGAAGTGATGGAGCCTGTGACCAAGTTGACTATCCTGGACTGTTGTGATGCTGCTATACCTGTAGGAGTACCAAGGACTTATGTAGCAAGCACGCCAACACGTGAGCCACTGACCATTCTGTGGACCTTTGACCTTCATCATGGCCACAAGATTTCTCGGGTTGGCAAGTCGGTGACATATGCACCAGATCAGCCGGGCAATCTGACCATATTCCTGAGAGCATTCAATTCCCTGAACGGTCTAAATGTGACCAAGGTTATACGAGTTCAGAACAGTATCAGGTCAGCCTACTTGGATGCTCAACCAAACGACACCTTTGTAAACAAGACGGTCAGCTTCCATGCAGGTATCACTCCTGTTTCCACTCCAGCAACATATCAGTGGGACTTTGGGGACGGTACTTCAGCCAGTGTTTCAACTACACCTTCCCTTAGCCATATCTACTTCCTTCCTGGTCACTATGTGGTGCGAGTTAACATCTCTAACCTCGTGAGCTGGGTTACAGCACAGGTTGAGGTCAACATCTCTGTCTTAAAGTGCGACGAACCAGAAGTTCAGATCATTCAAGCTCCACGACTCGCTATCTGGCGGTACCAGCCAACCTTGGTTGAGGCCAGTGTGAACTTAAAAGGCTGTGGCCTCTATGGAGTAGAGTACCTCTGGGAGATCCTCACCTCTCCTCGCTGTCAGGATGATGACAAGAAAGGTCCGTCACCATCTAAGGTCCATCTCCCCGCAGAAGTTAACGTCCGGAGACTCCAGCTTTCAGTGCCCAAGATGTCGATTTCCGCTGGGAACTACACTCTAGTTTTTTCTTTGTCCTATGAGGGGGTGCCACTACGGAAGGCAGCCTGTCTCCAACTTTCAGTGATGTCTAAAAAGTTGGTGCCCATCATCGAGGGTGGGACGTACCGTGTGTGGTCTAAAACTCAGGATTTGCATTTGAGCGCAGAGCAATCCTACGACCCCAATCTGGATCCGGAGAACCAGTCCCTGCTCAGCTACCACTGGGAATGTGTGAGCACCTCTAAGGTAATCAAGATTGACAAGTCACAGATAAATGCTTTTCATTGACTTAAACTTTCTGTTCCGCTAGCTCACTGACAATGAAGGACATAAATGGATCTACCCAATCCTGCTCCTGGAGGGCCACCTTCCTATAAAGTTTAGCTCAAGCACATCAGCCTGGAAGTTTCTAGTGATCCTGAAGACCTTGATAATAATTGGGGCTAAAGAAATTGACCGTCCAGGAGCAGGGTAGACCATCCTTAAAGGATTAGATACAATTTACCGGAACATTTACTCACCCCCATGGCATCCAATACGTTTGTCAAGGTATGTTTTTTCAAGGAAAACATTCCAGGATTTTTCTCCATATTGTGGACTTCAACATGAACCAACGGGTTGAAGGTCCAAATTGCAGTTTCAGTTGGCTTCAAAGGGCTCTACATGAGGGTTTTATCTAGCAAAACGATCGGCCATTTAAAAAAAAAAAAAAAAAAAATGTATATACCACAATACCACATATATAGTACTACAACCACAAATGCTCGTCTTGCACTAGCTCTACGATACGCGCCTATGACTTCACCACATTACATAATCACGTTGGAAAGGTCATGTATGACGTAGGCATAGCGATCCAGTGATTACAAAGCGAACGGGCAAAGACGAAGTCAAACAGCCTTTACAAAAAAAAGGTAAAACAACGATGTCTGACGATTTTGAAGTTGTAGGAGAAAATTAGTTTTTAGCCCTTCCGCCTGCTTCACGTGTGACCTTTCCAACGGTAGTGCAAGACGAGCATTTGTGTTTAAAATTATATGTGACCAATATATTAGAAAATGACCAATCATTTTCCAATCGCCCTTTGAAGCTGCACTGAAACCTGTTGGTCCCCATTGAAGTCCACTATATGGAGAAAAATTGAATGTTTTCCTCAAAAACCTTGATTTCTTTTCAACTGAAGAAAGAAAGACGTAAACATCTTGGATGACATGGGGGTGAGTAAATTATCAGGAAATTGTAATTCTGAAGTGTACTAATACTTCAATCAAGGCTGTAAAATAGTAATTTTAAGAACAAATGTGGCGGCTGAAGTATCTGAAATACGTTTAGATGATTCTTATGTGAAGGAGCTTAAAGTGTTGATGACTGTTCATTCAGTGCTCAAGTGACTGAATTATCCAATTTGTGAGGGTTTTTTCTGGAAGTGGATGATTAGTCGATGAAAAGGTGAAATAAACTTTGTGGTTGAGAGAGGTTTGGAGAGTTTAAGTAATTGCCATTAAAAAGCTCTTAACAGAGATTTGAATTATATGAATATGAATTTGAGAAAAAAAGCTGTTTGAGTATGAGGGATGTCTAGTATTAGAGGCTTCAATATGTGCACTGAGACTCGGAAAGTCGAAATATGTCAAGTATGAGCCACAAAAGTGGATGTTTGGGTGGTGTATAGTTGAGATCAGTTATATAACTAGCAGTGGAATAACTCAGCATTCCTCCAAGCTCTCCCAGAATATCTGAATTACTGCCAGAGAGGAGCAGAGATTCCTGCTTTTTTTTAAGACGTATCACTGACAGGAATTCAAAGGAATATTATATCAGGTATAATGGAATATTTCTAGCTCAAAAATAGCACTTTAGCTACATTAAAAATGTATGAATGGCATTGCATTAAATAATAAAAGATAAAACCAAGAGACATTTATTTTGAAGGAAGCGCAAACACTTTTCTTTAGGGTTTAAATGATAAAATGTTTTTATTGAGCAGGTGTCTGATGGTTAGGCGGTTGTCTTGCATATCCTAAAGCAAATAAATGAGCCGATTTATTACCAAATGCAGTGATGGTAAAATGTCTCTTCACTCCACCACACAGGGTTCAGATCACTGCTCCACTCTGCATTTCGGGTTGGGTCCGAGCGACCCGGTTCTGGGAATCTCTGGGTCCGAACTGGAGGTGGACGTTGAGTATACCTTCCGCCTGACCGTCAGCAAAGAAGGCATGACCCCAGAATCCACGACCCAAACGGTGAGGGCGCTTATTGAAGATTTTTTTTATTTATTTACTCTTTATATTTTTTCACCTCTCTCTTAAAAATGTTGTGCACACAAAACCTGCATTTTATTCAATTACTACCCACCTTTAAGCCTGAAGTGTACCGCCGACGGGACAACCCCGCACCCCGTGAAAAAAATCATAATCAAATTACTATGCAACCACTGAATGAAAACCCCCCCACAAAATATGTATCATTTTAAAGCTTAGAAATTCAGCTTTTTAAAGAATGTAACCATTTTGATCAACTGCTGAGTATTATAAAACTGCCGGTGGGCGCCACCTAGCTACGTAAAATTAATAATCATATTTTTCAAAACTACTGCCTTGATCAACACCAAATAGGTGTCATTTGAAAGCCTAAAGAGTGAATGTAGCCAATTTTAGTAATCCTAAGTAGTGCAGAGTTATTTGCTGATAAATACAAAAAAAAGTATTTTTACTTGTTTCCAAATGCTGTAACTTTTGATTACTTTATGCTATCACCACAAAATTTTCTTTCTTTTTCAAAACTTCACTATTATTTCTTTCCTGAGATTTTGCATTTCAAATGATAAAAATAGGTGAAATTTCCCTTGAGCAGTTTTTTTTTGTGTCCAAATATAAATACTTTTTTATTTCATTTTAAAATGTAAAGTTTCTGTCAAACAATACCAACCTTTTGACTCTCCTTGCTATAGTTTTGGAGTTATGAGTCTTTAGTTCTGTGCATGTCACTCAGAAAAAAAACAACTCTTAAAATGCCCTTAAGGCTTAAGGGGCTAAGGATGCAGTGAATATAGCAGCGGCATTTAAACAAAGTTATTGTCATTCTTTTCAGTGCCAACATGCCTCTTTTCTATGTAAATAAGGCTCATTATAGAATACTCATTATTCACAATCAAAAACTCAGGGCATTTTGCATGCCACAATTAACGTCACGCTGATGCCGGCCCATGGAAAGCTGTCGGTAAACTGAATCTTATTTCAAATACATTATTTTGATGGACAAATGCACATCCTTCATTACCTCATTACTCAAAAGCGGCCTTCAAGATGTGGAATTGTGCCGCGCAAACTGTGTTTTGTGTGGGTGTATTTGTGCTGTTGCCTGATATGCATACTTTCAATAGTGAAGCGCGAGCAAAAACAATGCAGCGCATGCAAATGAACAAAGTTATGAGCATCTGCTATTCATTGCTAGTGAATTCCCTCCTTTTTGTTTTGCTCTACAGCATTGAAATTATTCGCTATTATCATTACAAATTATTCACTCTTGTTTAGCATACTCTGCATTTATCTACGATTAACTGATCCAAACAGGTAAAAGGAAGGTGCTTTACATAATTCAAAACATAATTAACTTGCTAATCTTCTGACCTTCACAATTCTAAACCTGATATATGCTAAAGGGAATATTTCATGAGATTTACCTTTCAAGGTCAGATTCCTTTGGGAACCGTGATGAAACCAATGGAGAGTCATGAAGAACTCAATCAATACGATCCTTTTATTTCCTCTCAATAGCTGCACAGAATTCATTATTCAGAACAGGTCAGGGAGATCCGTCAACGCAAACATTGCATGTGTTTGAATCAGTTCAAAGAGCGAGAGACGGTTTAACCCTCTGTGGGACACATTATGTTCTAACCATGAAATATTTTATATTGTTTCAATCATACAATGGGAAATGATCAAAAAAGTTGTTTTTCTATAAAATTGTGATTTTCAAAAATAAGTAGATCCCTATCGTTCCCTATAATTTGGCTCATCCTCACTTTCATCACATGGAAGAGCTAACTCTGCACTCTTCCTATTGCCCTTTCTGTAAAATATTGCTGTATTCATTTTCTGAAAAGAAAAAATAATTATGACAGTTATACGTAAACACAACTATACTACAATAAACACATTAAATAAAGAAATAACTGCAATCATATTGTTGATGCTACTATCTATAAAATATCCCTATGGGGAAATACATCAGGACCGTAACCATCATAGACATTGAGGGGGACAAGTCCCCCCTAATAATTAGAAATGGCCAAATTGCGGCAATCAAATCAAAGTAGGCGGGTTTACGTTCTCTTTTGACTCGTGCACTCAGTCTTCACACAGACGAGTCCGTCGATCTATCGCTTAATGCCAGTGCGGGGACTCCATTACCGGTGAAATCACAAACCAAAATGCACACGAAAGTGTCCCTGCTCTTAATATACAATCATTGAACATCTTTGATTTTACTGAAGAAAAATATAAAATATAAATAGTTATATGAGGGCGGATTAGAACCTGTAACCAAAATGATTATTTCCCAACTAGAATTAAACCTAGAACTTCGTTCACTGTTCGGTTTCTTTATTCTTTATAAAAATAAATACAATTCCACTGTGGTACAGCGTTGCCAAATGGCAACATTGATATTTTCTCAATTTACAGTAAAACTATGTTAGAAAAAGTTAATTTGTGAATAAAAATATCTTTACTTATCAAAGATACTGCAAAAAATCCCCCTTGAGAAGAGATGTTTAGAAATGAGTTTATTTTTGGAGCACTCCGTCAGGTTTCTTCCGTGTGAGGGTGACAGCGGTAAGAGACTTTTGGAGGGACATTCAAATGTCATTTGACTTAAAAACAGCACATCACAGCACACCTTAAAGGGATAGTTCACCCAAAAATGAAAATTAGCCCATGATTTACTCACCCTCAAGTCATCCTAGGTGTGTATGACATTGTATCTTTCAGACAAATAAAATCTGAGTTATATTAAAAAAGTCCTGACTAATCCAAGCTTTATAATAGTCAAGTCAAGTTAAGTCAACTTTATTTATATAGCGCTTTTAACAATGCAGATTGTTTCAAAGCAGCTTTACAGTGTTAAACAGGAAAATAATGCAACATAATTTTATTCAGCCATGTAGACATTCCTGAGAAAACGGTGATGTCATCAGTTAATTTCAATTATCATACAGTGACAGTGTGGGCTTTAGATCAGTAATTAGATCAGTAATTTAGTTTATATGCTTACTTTAGTTTAATAATTAGATTTATTTGGATATTTAGTTGAAAAAATTAAGAAAAATGTAGTATCCCCAACTGAGCAAGCCAAGCCAGAGGCAACAGTGGCAAGGAAACCAAAACTCCATCAGGAGACCTAATGGAGAAAAATAAACCTTGGGAGAAAACAGGCTCAGTCGGGGTGCCGATCTATCATAATAGATTGGAATATTCGAAAGATCAGAGGCAGCATGCCGGAGACGGGTTTATTGAGGATGATGTGTTGATTCAATAATTATTAAAGTGCAATATTCGAACAATCGGAGTCATCACGCCGGAGACGGGTTTATTGAGGATGACATATCGATTTAACAATTATTAAATTGTAATATTCGAACAATCGGAGTCATCACGCCGGAGACGGGTTTATTGAGGATGACATATCGATTTAACAATTATTAAATTGTAATATTCGAACAATCGGAGTCATCACGCCGGAGACGGGTTTATTGAGGATGACATATCGATTTAAGTATTATTAAATTGTAATATTCGAACAATCGGAGTCATCACACCGGAGACGGGTTTATTCAGGATGACATATCGATTTAAGTATTATTTAATTGTAATATTCGAACAATCGGAGTCAACACGCTGGAGACGGGTTTATTGAGGATGACATATCGATTTAAGTATTATTTAATTGTAATATTCGAACAATCGGAGTCATCACACCGGAGACGGGTTTATTGAGGATGACATATCGATTTAACAATTATTAAATTGTAATATTCGAACAATCGGAGTCATCACGCCGGAGACGGGTTTATTGAGGATGACATATCGATTTAAGTATTATTAAATTGTAATATTCGAACAATCGGAGTCATCACACCGGAGACGGGTTTATTCAGGATGACATATCGATTTAAGTATTATTTAATTGTAATATTCGAACAATCGGAGTCAACACGCTGGAGACGGGTTTATTGAGGATGACATATCGATTTAAGTATTATTTAATTGTAATATTCGAACAATCGGAGTCATCACACCGGAGACGGGTTTATTGAGGATGACATATCGATTTAACAATTATTAAATTGTAATATTCGAACAATCGGAGTCATCACGCCGGAGACGGGTTTATTGAGGATGCCGTGTTGACGAGGCAATTTCGTCACTAATAGCAGTGAATGTTGCTCTGTTTTTGAAGTCCATAAAAAATGCATCTGTCCGTCAAATAATGTACTCCACACGGCTACGGGGGGTTAATAAAGGCCTTCTGAAGCGAATCGATGCGTTTGTGGGAACACTGGGTTGTGTTTTTTCGTGTTTTTTTTTTTTTTTGTTCATCAGTTTTGCTGGCTACCACAAAGGATTATTCATAATGTACTTTGTACCCTATGCTACCAGCTGTTTTTCTCTCTATAGCCTAGTTATGTTTTATGTTCCACTTGTTTCTGGTTTTTTTTTCCTTAATAATTATGTGCTGTATCTCTGTTTTCAGTTCATAATTGTACTATGATTTGCAACAGCATCTCATATCAATTCCTGGACTGGGCAAATGTCTACCGCCCATGTAAATGATTATTAACTATATGAAATGATTATGTGAATTGACTGTCTATTCTGTTACTGCTTGTAAAGCATCCTTGAGCCTGGGAAAGGCGCTATATAAATTAAACATATTATTATTATTAAAGTTTTGGCCGATCGCCTTCTGTGGAGAGAGTGTTGAAAGTGCCTCTCGCCGTTCAAGATGCGTATGCGACGTCTGACGAGCGGATCTGGGAGCGTAAGCATTTTGAACTGCAGAGGCACTTTCAACACTTTTCAATAAATTGAATACGGAAGGGGATGAGCCGAAACTTTACGTTATAAAGTATTAAATATGGATATTTTTCTTACACAAACACATCGCTTCGCTTCAGAAGGCCTTTATTAACCCCCTGGAGCCTTGTGGAGCAGTTATTTAATGGATAGATGCATTTTTTATGGACTTAAAAAACAGAGCAACAATTACTGCTATTATAAAGCTTGGATTAGCCAGGACTTTTTTAATATAACTCAGACTGTGTTCGTCTGAAATAAAAATTTCATACACACTTGCGATGACTTGAGGGTGAGTAAAATCATGAGCTAATTTTCATTTTCGTGTGAGCTATCCCTTTAAGGCAATTTTAAAGTTGCAGTATTTGTGTACAAGGCTGGTGTTGCACCAAAATACATAAGTGATTTTGATTTCTTACACTCCCCGAAGAACTCGTAGGTCTTGTAATCAGATTATTTTAACTGTCCCACGTTGTTGCTGTAAAACTAAGGGTGGTCAGGCCTTCTCTGCTGCAGCACGGGGTCTAATGTGTTTATATTGTGTATCTGCCTTGTTTTTTTTGTTGGGGTATGCCCCATTAGTTTTTATGCTTTCTTTTATATGCACATTGTCTTACTGTACAGCACTTTGGCGTAACTCTGTTGCTTTTAAATGTGGTATAGAAATAAAATTTCATTTGACTGTACTTAAAGGGTTAGTTCACTCAAAAATGAAAATTCTGTCATTAATTCCTCACCCTCATGTCGTTCGACACCCGTAAGACCTCCGTTCTTCTTCGTAACACAAATGAAGATATTTTAGCTGAAATCCGATGGCTCAGAAAGGCCTCCATTGGCACTATGTACTTTACACTCTCAAGACCCATAAAAGGCACTAAAGACGTCGTTTCAAACTCCATCTCACTACAGGGGTTCTACAATAACTTTATGAAGCGACGAGAATAGTTTTTGTGCGCAAAAAAACCTAAATAACGACTTGTATAGTGATGACCGATTTCAAAACACTGCATCATGAAGCTTCGAAGCGTTATAAATCAGTGAGTCGATTCAGCGGTTTGCATCGCCAAAGTCACGTGATTTCAGCAGTTTGGCGGTTTGACACGCGATCCGAATCATGATTCGACTCACTGATTCATAACGCTTCGAAGCTTCATGATGCTGTGTTTTGAAATCGTCATCGCTGTCGTTATTTAGGGGTTTTTTTGCGCACAAAAACTATTCTCGTCGCTTCATAAAGTTATTGTAGAACCACTGCAGTGAGATGGACTTTGTAACGACGTCTTTAGTGCCTTTTATGGGTCTTGAGAGTGTAAAGTGCATTGTGCCAATGGAGGCCTTTCTGAGCCATCGGATTTCAACTAAAATATCTTCATTTGTGTTCCAAAGATGAGGAATTAATGACAGAATTTTCATTTTTTGGGTGAACTAACCCTTTAAGGCCTGCCATTTTAATTCCCATAGTGAAATTTAGTTTAAATTCTTCTGAATAACATTTAATTGTTGCCAATTAAATAAAAATTAATTGTTGCCATTTGGCAAGGCTGTACCATAGAGGGTTAATCGGTTTCCATGGTCAAAAGAAAACTTGATTGCATAACTTCGGTTCACTTATTGAAGTTTTTTTCCTCTCTCTCTTTTTCTGGTGACAGGTGTGGGTACAGAGCGGCCGCATCCCGATGGTTTCGCTGGAGTGTGTGTCGTGCAAAGCTCAGTCTCGCTACGAGATCAGTCAGAGCTCTTACGTGTACTTGGCTGGCACCTGCAATAACTGTCACAGCTCACACAGAGGGGTGAGAACGACGATTACATGCACAGTCATCCATCATAGGGTTACTATTAAACCAGGGTTGCCAACGGGAAAGTCTACAAAATCGCTAATGCGCAGGCTGGTCGGGATGCTCAAACTGTTTTTGTCTTACGGACAACATGAAATCAAAATCGAACTGTCGTTTTAATTTGTGTCTATTTGCGTTTTGACCAGTGAAAGGCATAACATCTAAAGCAATGAAAGCATGATATAATTTGTCCCTGGGAATAACATGATCCTCATAGAATCTGAATGTGGGGAATGACATATTTGGATTTTGTGAGTCACTCTTGCCTTATTTATTAGAGGAAACATGCCGTCATCATTTATTGAAGAGCGCTTTACATGGCGAGATAGCAGCATGATGTCATTCTAAAAAGGCAGAACACTTCTCTTTTTTCATGGGCATTCCTCCTGCTTTTTTCCATCCTGCTTTCTGATAATGTTTAGACTGAGGCTTGAGTGATGTTATGGTTATGGGAACCAGAGGGAGGGTGATGATGTCATCATTATGATGTGATGTGTTCCACCGCATTGGACATTAGCGGCATGCCAGGCCTCGTGAAACACGCACAGACATTCACTTGGTGACCAGGCGGTCAAACACTCCTTCCCCTTGGGCTGATTCCCATCAGCTGGAGTCAGTAAATATTATGGTGCATTTCAAGGATGCTTATCTAGGGGTTCAAGCATGAGTGCTGATCGGGATTGATGCTGATGGAGGTCGCTGCAAGGTTACGGAAAAACCTGCTTGAAGCTACGAAGGCATTTGAGATAAATCTAGTATTACACATTTAGATAATGCATTTCATGTAAATAATAAAATAAAATAAAAAATATATATATATATGGTTAATAAAGTTTATTATATAATTAATATAATTGATGCATTTAATTTTAACGAATAAATTATTTTAATAATTTACTTTAATATTAAAAATAAACAGCTTATTTTAAAATGTTGTATTTAAATATTTAAGTCTGAGATGAGTGCTGACTGGGATTGATGCTGATGGAGGTCACTGAAAGGTTACTGAAAAACCAGCTTGAAGCTCATTACAAATTTTACTAAAATATTTTTTTTTTAAATACATTTAAATTATTTCTTATTATTGACAATTTTTGTATTTACATAAAACTATATAGGCATTTAATATAATAATTGATCATTCCATTAATAATATAAATATTTTGTATACATTTATACAATGCATTACGTAAATAATGTGTTCAAATAATATTTATATTATTAACAAAGTGAAGTATTCACATGCAATTAATGTAATGCATTTGATTTTAATCACTTTCAATAAAATGAAAACATCTCATATATATATAATTAAAAAAAAAAAATACAATTTTTAAACTAAATTTAATTATATAGTTTGAATTTATTTAATTATGACTATTTTTGTAGCTACATAAAAGTACATTTTTAAATAATTATAAATTGTAAATAATTATAGAATGTATACAATATTATAATTACTAACATTCATTATTGATTTTATATTTAATAATTTATTAAAATATATAATAAATTAATATTAATCTGAATTTATTTTAAGAATCTGCTCATTAAAATAAATTCATAAAAGCTAGCCTGGCAAATATATAAAAATGACACGAAAAGTTTGCGTAAGCATTTGAAATAATTAGATAAAAATATAAATATTAATCTGTATACTTTTATTTAACATTTAATTTAAATGAATAATGTAAATGTAATCAAATAAAATTTATATTTTAATAAAGTGAATATTAAATTAATATAATAAATGCATTTAATTAATTTTTACTCAATCTCTTAAATAATAAAAATAAACATTTTACGATCATTTTATAGTGATGTCAACGTATGAAAATGACAGAAATCCCACTGACATGTCTGTCATGTGTGTTGTTGCTGTTAGCGGTGGACGGCAAAGACCCGTCGTAACGAGACGCTGGTGCTGGATCTGAACACCACCACCACGGGCAGCGACAGCATGCACCTGGTCCTGAGACAGGGCATCCTCCGCGACGGAGACTCCTACAAATTCAGCCTCCATGTGACTGATGACAGTATGGACCGCGAGGGCGTGGCCTACATCGAGCTCCACCCCAACCTGCCGCCAGCTGGAGGCGCGTGTTCTCTGTGGGCGGATGGGGATGGGCCTCAGGTGCGCACGCTGCTGGAGAGAGTGCACTTCAAGTGCTCAGGTGAGGCTGGAGAACAACAACTTTCTGTAAGACTCTGAGAACTAGGTGTTGAACAATCACGTCTCATTTTCAGGTTACGCTGATTTGGATGAGACGGAGTCACCGCTGGTGTATAGTCTGCTGGCGGTGCGCTGCTCTGAGCTGTACTGCGAGGAGTTCTGTGTGTATAAAGGCACGAGTCCAGAACATTCGGCCTTCCTGCCGCCCGGCTTCAGCTCGGCCCAGTACAGAGTGTCTGCGTCAGTCATGGTGGAGGATCACCAGGGGGCGTCCATCATGGCCCTCAACAAGTGAGCCACGGTTTGGCACAAAGACTTCTTGTGCTCCTTTCTATCCTGTCCAGCGTTGTGAATCATTTGTAATGTGTGCATCAGGTCAATGGAGGTGGTGCTGCCGGCCGTTCCTGTCAGCTTCAGCTCGCTCCCTCACTGGCTGAGCAATCTGACCGACTCCACCCTGAGAGAGCTGCTCCGACAGGGAGACTCACAGAGAGTACGAGAGCTCTCGCTCGCCCTCATCACTGTTCTCAATGAGGTGAGACGCCATTACATACCTTCTGTCTGCCTATCGTCTGTCTGCCTGTCTATCGTCTGCCTGCCTGTCTATTGTCTGTCTGTCTGTCTGTCTGTCTGTCAGTCTATCGGTCTATCTGTCTATCTATCTATTGTCTGTCCGTCTGCCTATCGCCTGTCTGTCTATCGTGTGTCTGTCTGTATATTGCCTGCCTGTCTATCATCTGTCTGTCTGTCTGTCTGTCTCTCTGTCTGTCTATCTGTCTGTCTTCCTGTCTGTCTATCGTCTGTCTGTCTATCATCTGTCTGCCTGTCTATCTGTCTGTCTATCATCTGTCTGTCTGTCTGTCTATCTGTCTGTCTATCATCTGTCTATTGTCTGTCTGTCTGTCTATCATCTGTCTGTCTGTCTATCGTCTGTCTGTCTGTCTATCGTCTGTCTGTCTGCCTATCATCTGTCTGTCTGTCTGTCTATCATCTGTCTGCCTGCCTGTCTATCATCTGTCTGTCTGTCTATTGTCTGTCTGTCTGTCTGTCTGTCTATCATCTGTCTGCCTGTCTATCTGTCTGTCTGTCTATCATCTGTCTGTCTATCATCTGTCTGTCTGTCTGTCTATCGTCTGTCTGTCTGTCTATCGTCTGTCTGTCTATCATCTGTCTGCCTGCCTGTCTATCATCTGTCTGTCTATCGTCTGTCTGTCTGTCTGTCTATCATCTGTCTGCCTGCCTGTCTATCATCTGTCTGTCTATTGTCTGTCTGTCTATCATCTGTCTGTCTGTCTGTCTGTCTGTTGTCTGTCTATCATCTGTCTATTGTCTGTCTGTCTGTCTATCATCTGTCTATTGTCTGTCTGTCTGTCTGTCTATCATCTGTCTATTGTCTGTCTGTCTATCATCTGTCTGTCTGCCTATCGTCTGTCTGTCTGTCTGTCTATCGTCTGTCTTTATGTCTATCATCTGTCTGTCTGCCTGTCTGTCTATCGTCTGTCTGCCTGTCTGTCTATCATCTGTCTGCCTGTCTGTCTATCATCTGTCTGTCTGTCTATCGTCTGTCTGCCTGTCTGTCTATCATCTGTCTGTCTGTCTGCCTGCCTGCCTATCATCTGTCTGCCTGTCTGTCTATCGTCTGTCTGTCTGTCTATCGTCTGTCTGCCTGTCTTGTCTATCATCTGTCTGTCTGTCTATCATCTGTCTGCCTGTCTGTCTATCATCTGTCTGTCTGTCTATCGTCTGTCTTCCTGTCTATCATCTGTCTGTCTGTCTGTCTGTCTGTCTGTCTATCTTTGGTATATCTATCTAATCTGTTGTTATCATCTGTCTGTCAATTCTATCTACCTTTCTATCTAGTGTTCTGTTTGTTTTGTCTCTCTATCTGTCTATCCATCCTGTCTATCCGCTCATCCTCTCACGTGTTTCTGTGTGTGTCAGTATGAGCAGGGTGTGTCCCGCAGACGTGAGCGTGTGTCCAAGGCAGAGCGTCAGTATCGAGTGAGCATCAGAGGAAACATCACCAGAGCGCTGACATCACTGGACCTCATCACCGTCAGTGACATCCAGCAGACATCAGCGGCGCTCGCGCAGTGCACGGTGAGACGGGATGCCCTCGGCCTGTATCCTGACCTATTCAATGTCACGGAAAAGTTAACAGTCTTTCTTGTATGTGTGTGTTGTTAGGCTGTGAGTCGAGAGTTTGTGTGTGAAGAGTGTCAGAACAGCACTCTGAACAAACTGGAGTCGATGTTAGAAATCCTGCAGACAGACACTAAACAGGGCACAGTCACTCCGACTGAGATAGCAGACAACATCCTCAATATCATGGGTAAGACACACACACAGTGAGAGAGAGACAGATTCTTCCATTTCAGGACACACTCACAAGCTGTTCACTTGTTTACTCATTGCTCATTTTTTGTTGTCATTTTCATTTCTCTCACTAAAGCATATCTGAACTAAATCTACAGATCAAATTGCTGTCAAATTAACAATAATTTAACCCCAACCCTTTTTATTTAGTTTTATTTTAATATTTATCAGTTTTTTGTTTTTTTTCTTTTCTTTGTTTTTCTATCGTTATACCTTTGTGAGCACTGTCTATAGAAATAAAAACGAACCGGATTGGTGCTTGCAACACGGAGCTGTTACAGTTAATGCCCAGAGCTCCCACTCAGCTAACACGGCAGCTATGGGGGCATATACATAAAGAGTGTCTTTGTGCCTCTTAACAGACACAAAATGCAATTAAAATGTCTGTCCAACATGAACAGGGCCCTTACATGACAACGAGATGCGTTTAGCAACTTAGCCATTGTTTAAACTCACCGAGATAGTGTTTTAAACGGCAAGCTGTAGTCTCGCGCTGTGAGAACTCAGTTGTAGCCGGTAAAAATGTAAATAGTCCAGGGGGGAGGAGCGTTACGAACCATTTCTTCTTCACTTGTGAGACGATCATCACTTCACACATTTACATTACATTTACATTTAGTCATTTAGCAGACGCTTTTATCCAAAGCGACTTACAAATGAGAGCAATAGAAGCAACTAGAACAGTCAAGGGCAACAATATGCAAGTGCTGTAACAAGTCTCAGTTAATCTAACACAGAACACAGGACAATTTTTTTTATTTATTTTTTTTATTTTTTTATAAATTAGACAGACAAAAAATGAATAGAATGTTAAGTGCTATTCTTGATTGGTCAGGTGCTGCTGGAAAAGACGTGTCTTTAGCTGTTTTTTGAAAATGGCTACAGACTCGGCTGCTCGAATTGAGATAGGCAGGTCATTCCACCAGGTGGGGGCAGTCCAGGAAAAGGTCCGTGAGAGTGATTTCATGCCTCTTTGGTATGGCACCACAAGGCGTCGTTCACTGGCAGAACGTAAGCTCCTGGAGGGTGTGTAAGTCTGAACAAGCGAGTTTAGGTACATTGGTGCAGAGCCAATGGTTGCTTTGTAGGCGAGCACCAGTGTCTTGAATTTGATGCGAGCGGCTATTGGCAGCCAGTGGAGATTGATGAAGAGAGGCGTGACGTGCGCTCTCTTCGGCTCGTTAAAGATCACCCTCGCCGCTGCATTCTGGATCAGCTGCAAGGGTTTGATAGTGCATGCCGGAAGGCCTGCTAGAAGAGCATTACAGTAGTCCAGTCTGGAGAGAACAAGAGCTTGGACCAAGAGTTGAGTGGCCTGCTCTGATAGGAAGGGTCTAATCTTCCTGATGTTATATAATGCAAATCTGCAGGACCGGGTTGTTGCAGTGATGTGGTCAGTGAATTTTAGCTGATCATCAATCACAACTCCAAGGTTCCTGGCTGTCCTGGACGGAGTTATGGTTGATGATCCTAGCTGAATGGAGAGATTATGATGAAGTGCTGGGTTGGCTGAGACCACAAGCAGTTCTGTCTTCGCAAGGTTGAGTTGCAGGTGATGCTCCTTCATCCAGGCAGAAATGTCTGTTAGGCAGGCAGCGGTACGAACACCAACCGTGGGATCATCTGGTTGAAATGAGAAGTAGAGTTGAGTGTCGTCGGCATAGCAGTGATAGCAGTGACACACACAACGCTCCTCCCCCCTGGACTATTTACATTTTTACCGGCTACAACTGAGTTCTCACGGGACTTCAGTGTGAGACTACAGCTTGCCATCTAAAACACTAATGTACATTTTAATTTATAAACATATAATATAATATATTATATTAATTATATTATATTATATGATCACTATTTCACTATTAATATAATATATCACTCTATTATATATTATATATCATATACACTATATTATATTATCATTATTTGTCACAATAATGACTTTTTTATTAATGAAAACCCCAAAATAAAGACAATTACCCTTTAGTTTAAAATATATGTTTATTTCTCTTTTTTTTTTAAATAAAAAATATTGTATACATTTTTTTATTATTATTATATTATTATTTTATTATCATTTTAATATATAATCATATTATAATATTCAGTTATCTACTCATCTGCCATGTCTTATATGCTTTTGCCATTTTGATACATTTTTTATATTTCTATTTAACTTTAATTTATTTTTATTTCAGGTTTAGTAATTTTAGTACTTAAATTTTAACTGATTTATTTCAGTCAGTTGACAAGGCAATTTTTCAAAGTTAATTTAATTGTTTAGTTTTTTTTACTTATTATTATACTATATTATAAATGATATTATATTTGCCACAATAATGTCTTTTATTAATAAAAGCCCCAAAATGAAGACAGAGACCCTTCTCTTTAATATATACGTGTATTTTTTATTTTTCTCAAGGCTAATTTATGCTTTAATTTATATCTTTTTTAATAAAACATTTATTTTATTATATAATTATATTATATTATTATATCTGTCCAGTTGTTTACTCATCACGACAATGTGTTTGATTTATCTTTATTTGGGGGCTTTTCTCAGCTGTGTAATAACTGCAATTAATAACATTTTCTATTTAACTCTTTTTTTTAAATGAATTAAATCCAGTTCTAATCAGTCTTATAGCACTTCTCTTCTTTTTATGCTTTCATCAAGCCTTTTATCCCGCTCAGTAAACGTCCACTCATGTCCCCCGTCAGGTGACCTGATCCACCAGGTGAGCCAGGCTGCCTCCTCACCGCCGCCGGAGGCCGAGGACCGCGGCAGCATCTCCCAGCAGCTTCCATTTCTCTTGGAGGAGCAGCAGCATCACCCGCTGCGAGTGGCCGCTAAAGCCTACACCCTGTCCTCCGTCCTCATGAGGATCCTCATGCTCGGCCGCGTCCTCAACGAGGAGCCCCTGATCCTCCGCGGGGCCGAGATCGCCGCCGCTGGCAAGCGTGCTGACCCGCAGAGCCTGCTCTGCTACGGCGAGAGCGACGCGCCCGAGTGCCAGCGTTTCTCCATCCCGCGAGCGTTCAACGCCAGTCTGGGACGGGCAGCAGGGGGCACACTGGCGCAAGGAACCAACAGCGAGGACGGCATCGTGCAGCTGCTGTTCCAAGTGGAGCCGAACCCATTTCCGTTCAATTACGTCGCCAATTACACCGTGTCTACGGAGGTGGCGTCCATGGAGTTCCGCACGGTGAACGGCACACAGATTCCCATCTCGGATCTGGACGAGAGCCAAGCGATAACGGTTGCCGTTAATAATGGAAGCACGGCTGGGCTGGACGCTAACGGATTGGAGGCCATCTTGCCGCCGGCGGGAGCCGAGAATGTCAGTCGCTGCAGTTCGGTCATCGTGAGGGTGAGCACGAGGAACGCCAACAGACAGGCGGGAGTCTACGTCCAACTCAACTTCACCGTAATAGACGGTAAGACACCCAACACAAGAGGGAGCCACTGAGTGTAAAAACAACAGCTTGCACTGTCAGTCACAAACTGTGCCAAAAAACTGTTCAAACTAAAAAGATTCAAACAAATGATTCTGTATGAGAAAATTATGTAGGTGTCATGTTATAAAGATATGTTTCTGAAATTAAATAATTGTCTTTTACATGTGGTGGAATGTAACGAAGTACAAATACTTTGTTACTTTACTTAAGTAAATTTTTCACGTATCTGTACTTTACTTAAGTAGAATCAATAGTTTCGCGCAATTGAGGCGGCGCGAATTGAGCTTTTGGACACGCAAATCGCTCAAGTTGAAAAATCTGAACTTTGGCGGATATTTTGCGCCGCGTTAACCAATCACGAGCTTGCTCTAGTAGTGACGCCTTTACAAGCGGAGGCAGAAATCCGAACAACAATGGAGGACAAGATAATCGTGGCCGTATGTGGATACCCGGAGCTGTATGATACATCATCCTATCACTACAGGAACAGGAATAAAAAGGATCTTGCTCGGAAGAAAGTGAGTTACCCTCTCAACAAAATCTATGTCAGCCATTTCACAACGAGACTGGAGCAGAAAAAAGAGCCAGAGCCAGCGGCAAATGTGAGAAGGACTAGCCGAGGAAAGGCGGGTCTCGCCGGGTAAACGAGCGCGGAATGTCACTGATCGCCTGGATCTCACAACTCCGAAAACGCCAGATAAAATGCTCAAATAGGCACTCTTTTTATAAATTAACCACAGATTTGAGCTTTAAACAACTATTTTATCGCCTGAAAAAGTCTTTAAACTACGTTTTGTCACACATTAATAGTAGTATTTTTTACAAAAAAGACGTCAAGTGACCGAGACGAGCTGGCTCATCTAGGCTCATATAGGCTCATATAGGGCAGAAGCCCCTCCCATGACGCGAATTCGCGTCTGTTGTGTAGTTGTCGTCACACGCGAATTTCACGCGCGAGTGAAGCGAGTAAACTCAAAATGTTCAAGCGTCCACCTTTGCGCGAATCGCATCCGGTGTGAACGCCACATTAGAGTGCTGACAGTTCCATAAACAATTAATTAACAAAAAGTCACTTACATTTTAGATGCAATATATTGACTGTTTTTGTTCTATTTCAGCAGCGTAAATAGTTCCAAACAAAGCAGAGTGTTACTGAATGATTCATTGTTTGAATGAATCGGTTGAATCAAAGATTCAATGACCTGTTCATAAATGACTGCCTCATTCTTGAACGATTCAGCCGTTTGAACGAATCGACTCAATGACTCACTCATTAAGACCTGCCGCCCCCTACTGGCAGTTTAGTTTCATGTTAAAACATTCTTTCCAACATTTCTTATTTGTATTCAAAAAAATATTTAAAACAATCTTATAACATCATTTAATTAAGTTGTAATTTTTCAGTGTAAATTATTTAATTTGATTGGTAACAGCCCTATACTGTCTTTTTCTAATTTAATGTATTGATAGAATGTAAGAATATAAAAGGAAAGCTGAAGCATATCCTATATTTAATAAGATTTAGGGAAAAATGCCCTTTTATAAAAGGTAAAAATATCATAAATATGCAGATTTAAATACGTCAAAGCTGTTCACTGAACACTATAGTCAGAATATTGATATTTAACTCTGCAGATCACCCGGATAACCAGAATTGTAAGTCAGACTGTAAACTGGGCCAAAGATGGTAAGCACAATTACATTAACCCAAAACTAACTTAGTTAAAATGCCACAGCCCAAAATGTTTTTTTTATTTAGTATGATTAGAATATAGACATTAAGAAAATAAATTGTTATGCAAGGACTTTTACTTTTAATACTTAAAGTACATTTAAAATCAGTTACTTTTTTACTTAAGTAGGGTTGTCATTGTGGTACTTCTACTTTTACTAAAGTAAATATATCTCTGGGCATTTGTACTTTTACTTAAGTACTGAGATGCAATACTTCCTCCACCACTGCTTAAAGGTGCAGTGTGTAGTATTTATGAGGATCTATTGACCGAAATGCAATCTAATATATATAACTATGTTTTCAGTGGTGTATAAAGACCTCACATAATGAACCGTTATGTTTTTATTATCTTAGAATGAGCCGTTTCTATCTACACACACCGCGGGTCTCCTTACAGTGAAGTGGCCATTTTGTGCCGTCATATTTCTACAGTAGCCCTAAACGGACAAAGTTCTCTACAGAGCGCTAGTCACTCTCTGCTGTCTCAGACAACCACATGTTTGTCCTGTGTCGGCCACCGTAGCTTCTCTTCTCGAAAGGGAGGGGCGTTGTAATTCACAACCTCACCACTAGATGCCGCTAAAAATCACACTGCACCTTTAAGAAAGTTTGTCTTGGAAAAAAAACTACAAATGTAAAGCAAACAATTCCTTTTAATCAAGATGATGTATCTATGTTTAACACTTCAAATAAATTGCAGGGGTTTTTTTCTTTTTCTGTTAAAAACTAGTGCTAGAATAAAAGCATCATAATTCATTTTATGTTATCTGAAAATAACATGAAATTTCATCAATCTAAAATGCAGAATTTAAAAAAACATATTTCATAATATGTGATTAATAAAGCACATTAACTGTGTTATTTTAGGATTATTTAGTGTTTATTAATATTTTAATTGGCTTTTATTTTTATATTTACATTTTTATTAGGTTTTTAATGTCTATTTAACTTCAATTTATTTTTATTTCGAGTTTAGTAATTTTAGTACTAAACTTTAAACGTATTTATTTCCGTTAGTTGTCAAGGCAATTTTTCTAAGTTTTGTTTAATTTTTAAAGTTTTTCACTTAATTTTATTTTATTTAGCTCTATTTCAGTTACAAAAAGTGACTTGTAATACTTTGGGCAGATGCCCTGAAAACCTCTATGTTCACTTTATTCCGTCTGAACTAACGGGCTAGTCGACGAGCACAACACATGGTTAGTGTTTAATAATGTATGAGTGCCAACATTGGAAAAATCCACTTGATTTATGTTTCCCTGCAGGAGGGAAATGGCATATTCAGGGAATTCCATCCGTCTTTTGAATGTTTTGTCATTTTTGTGCATCTCTAACACCTATTTCTATTTCACCCTCATCCCGTCGTCCTCAGATTCTCCAGAAACGTGGGAAGCGTTGGATCCATGGATCACGGCCTATCTGCACACTTCTGAGTGGCCCAACGAATACAACAGCACTGACAGGAAACGCATCACGCTCAATATGACGCGGGGACAGGACCTGGACCACCGACACTACACTTTCTTCCTGTCTCCAAAGTAAGAGATGTCATCAATTAAAGCTTTTAAGCACACAGTCGTAATGTTTTGATGTTTCTCACTGCTATATTTGAAAAATCCTGGAAGTGCATGTTGATGGAAGGCCGTTCATCTATAATAAATGATGAGTTTGTATGCGGGCGGCTCTTTTGTTTGCCCTTTACTGAGTGACTCATTCATTAATATCACCAAATGAAGATCAGTGTTTCACAAAACACATCGAGAGTGGCTCCTCCTGTCACATTTCAATCTCTCCATTTTGTTAAGTTGTATTTTTGATTTTTAGCCAATGAAATAAAAGCATTTACGATGATGCACTAATGCACACAAACCAGCTCATTTTCCTCCTGATTTCTCCATCAGTTCGTATGACACCACGCGGGACCACTTCATAAACGTGTCCACGGGCTGCGGCACAGAGGATCCGGCTCTGATCCGGTTGGAGGTGGCTGTGTTCACGTCTTTATGCCAGTATTTCAGCGAGAGCGCCAAACAGTGGCGGACGGATGGCATGATCCCTCTTCCCGAGACCAGTGTGGGCCGAGCCGTGTGTCGCACGCGTCATCTCACCGCTTTCGCCGCCAGCCTGTTCGTTCCACCCGACGCCGTCTCCTTCATCATTCCTGTGAGTATTACAACTCAGCACAGCAGACACTGTGTTTTCCTTAATGTTATTAATATTAATAATTATTTAAAAATATATTTATAATTTCTGTCCAGAAATGACAGTAATGATTCTTGGTTTAAAATATATTAAATTTTAATAATAAAAAAACATTATGTAAAGAATATTAAATTATATTAGAAGTAATGATTTTTAGAAAATGTTTATATATGTATGTTTTTCTCAAGTTTAATATACGATATATTTTTTATTTTAAATACATTTTTATTATTTTTTATTTTTATTTTCAAAATCTATTTCAATCAATATTATATTATATTAATTATATTTTTCTTAAAAATAAATATTTTTAAAATTAGCTCTGCGTCTGGACATTAAAAGTTATGTAAGTTTATTTATTTATATTTATTATATAAAATATATGAATAATAATTATTATAATTATAGTATATATTGTATTATATTAAATATAATTTTGCTTATAAATTAATATTTTTAAACTGAGCCTTCTTTTTGTTCTGACAGTAATTAGTATTTAAAATGTGTTTTAATATTTCTGCTTTTCTCAAATTTAATATATATTAAACATTATTTTAAAATATTTTTGTATATTTTTCATTTCAAAATATTTGTACTCTATATATTAATTTTATTATATCATTTTATATTATAACTTTTATATTTATATTATAAATATATTTTTTTCTTCTAAAATATATATATTTTTTAATTGGCCTTCTTTCTTTCTGTCTGGATGTAGTGAGTCCTTAAAAGTATATTAATAATTTTAAATAGTTGTATTATTATATTATATTATATTATATTATATTATATTATATTAATTATATTTGATATTATATTATATTAAATTTGCTGGATTAAGGGACAGTAAGTGTCATGAATCTCGTCCATGTCAGGATCGGTCAGTGACTCGTAGTCTGGTGGTGGTGTTGGTGTGTGTGATCGGACTGCTGTGTTATGCCGTGGCCGGCGCTATACTACGGAAGCTGGATCAGATGGACCTGAGACGGGCCTCTGTGGTCCCGCTGTGCGGGAAGGACGGTCTGTACAAGTACGAGATCCAGGTCAAGACCGGCTGGGCCTACGGAGCAGGTGAGATCAGGAGTGTTTCTCATATTATCAGTAGGTTAGTCCACTCAGACGGAAAGAAACCATCCAATCATTATAAAAAGCAACCAAACACTGACTAGTTCTGCCTCATTGTGTCAAGGTACTGCATCTGTTCAGGTTCAAGATTTTGCGGGCATAAAAGACGCTGATTCATCCAGTAATGAAACAAGTGAAGTCTTTATGAGTGAGTCATTGAATCATTCATTCAAGAGATTCATTCAAAAACGCTGATTCATCCAGTAATGAAATAAGTGAAGTCTTTATGAGTGAGTCATAGAATCATTCATTCAAGAGATTCATTCAAAAACGCTGATTCATCCAGTAATGAAATAAGTGAAGTCTTTGAGTGAGTCATTGAATCATTCATTCAAGAGATTTGTTCAAAAACGCTGATTCATCCAGTAATGAAATAAGTGAAGTCTTTATGAGTGAATCTGTAATTAGATTATGCACTGTTTGTCCATGTTAACAAACAATTGAAAAAAAAACTTGTAATACATTTTTTGTTTGTCTTGATATAAGTAATCAATTCAGTCATTTTCATGGTGATAACAAAAGGTTACATTTTTTACCCTGTTCATGTGAGAAAAATAATGAATAGGCGTATGAATAGGATATATTTGGTTTTTTTCCTGAACTTTCCCCTAATGGGATTCTTCTGGGCTTTTTTTTCCTTACTCAGGACATATTGAGGATACAAAATCAGTCGCGTTTGATTCTGTTGCAATTTGTTCACCCTTTTTTCCTAAAATGCCTGGACTAGTAGGCTATGTGCTTGCTTCAATAAAAATGTATACAGTTATGATGAAGCTAACTAGTTACTAGCTAGCTAGTTATTAGTTATCTAACATTAAAAACATGTTTCTATTTAATGAGAAAGTCATACAAACCTCAACCTGTCACCTCTGACCTTCAGCAGCTGTCACAGCTCCTGGTGCAGATGGGATGTGTTGTTGCAGGAACTGATTTGCTATAGGCTACTCCTGACTGGTCGAAATCTCATGCTACTTAGGACAAATGTAATGTACAGTAAATGTAAAGTCACTCTGATGACACAATTTTTATGTGAAATGTGCATATTTACCCCCAATTGTCATGGTATGGGGAACATTTTTTGTTTTTTTAAAACTTGAAACCAATTTTATTGGATTCCCTGACCCCAAAAATGTACACTTTGACACCAAATTTGTCATTATAGCGATAACAGAAGCAAAGATATGGGCTCTAGAGTATTTCCGGCGCATTGGCGGCCATTTTTGAAAAAACCTGTTTATTTCTGATACAAAGTGTGATCTCACTTGTGTCTTAGGATAAATTTATTTGTATGACCCTAAGGTACTTCCATACCAAAGGCGACCTTTGCATCATGACTTGAAGTCAAAGGCCTATTTTTTGGGCTTAACCTCCCTACTAAATTAAACATTGTAAATAGACTGCAGCAAAGTCAGAATTTCTAGTAAATGACATGTTATTTTGTTTAGTTTGTCTGTTCAGAATCGTGGGAGAGTCGACATTCTCATCTAAAACATTGATTCTCACCTAGAATCCTTCAGCTCATAGTATTGCTTCCTTCACTGGAACGCTGCCTGATGGCTGGAGTCTGAGATTTCAGTGTTTGATCACATCAGCATCAGCAGTGTCTTTATACCCGCTCCAGGTACCACGGCTCACGTTGGCATCAGTCTCCACGGCAGCGAGAGCCGCAGCGGACACAGACACCTGGACAGCGTCGGAGCGTTCACTCGAAACAGCCTGGACATCTTCCACATCGCCACAGACACCAGCCTGGGCAGCGTGCTCAAGATCCGCGTCTGGCACGACAACAAAGGTACCTAAACGGACCCACAGATCTGGCATAAACAACATTTGCCAATGTGGAACGGGGCAAAACTGTAAGAAAAACCTGTCTGTCTCTCAGGTCTGTCTCCAGCATGGCTGCTCCAGTATGTCCTAGTGAAGGACTTGCAGACGGGCAGCAGTTATTTCTTCCTGATTGAAGAATGGCTCTCGGTCGACAATGAGAAGACGGACGGCAGGGTAGAGATAGAGGTGGAAGCCTCCGGTAAAGCCCCCCCTCCCCAGATAAAACACAGATTGTGATTGGTTGGTGCTGGAAATAAATGCATAAGATCATGGATATTCAGAGAAGAGAATAAAGACAAAGAACAAATTATGAATTAGGTGGAATTAAATCTAATAACATCCTTTAAAGCCTAAACCTTAATAAATTATATATATATATATATATATATATATATATATATATATATATATATATATATATATATATATGTGTGTGTGTGTATATGTGTGTGTGTGTGTGTGTGTGTGTGTACATTTAAAATATGAAAAGATATGATGTACAAAAAAAAATATGATGTATTGTATTAAATATTTTTATATTTATATTATAATATAATATAATATTTATATAATAAGTTTATATAATTTTTATGGTATTATTATTTTTACATTTATATTATTTTAAAATATATTATATAAAATATTTTATGGTGAAAATGGAAATTAGAGCTTTGTATTAATTGGTAAAAAAAAAAAAAGAATGATTTTTTTATTTATTTACAAACTTGAATATTATGGTGTAAATATAAAAAAAAACCTTTAAAAAACTACTCTTTAATCATGAAACATAATCTATTTATTTTGTACTTTATTTGAATTGTGTTACTCCCAACACTGTGCTGTAACCTACGCAAAACCACAACAACTTCCTGTTGTCTGATCTCTGTATTTCCTGTGTGCAGAGGAGGCGGAGCTCCGTGACTGGCCGCGGCTGCTGTCCTGGGAGCTGCAGAGGGCGGTGTGTGAGAGTCACCTGTGGCTGTCGCTTTGGGAGCGCCCCCCGCGGAGCCCCTTCACGCGGCTGCAGCGGCTCACCTGCTGCTCGCTGCTCATGCACCTCTGCATGCTGGCTAACGCTGTGTGGTACGGCACCGTGGCCTATGCCCACAGGTGAACGCCACTGTCTTTCATGGCGCTTTTGTGTCATTTATTGTGCAGATGTTTGTGCTAGTGGTCAACAGTTTAGAATAATAAAGGTTTTTGAAAGAAGTGTCTCCTGCTCACCAAGCAGAAACTGATGAATTGTATGAATGTGTGCTGTAGCTCTACGCCGGTGTCTCAGCTGGTCTCGGTGAATGTGGAGACTCTGTGGGCGGGGCTTGTGAGCTGTCTGCTGGTCTATCCCGTCTACCTGCTCGTCTTCTGCCTCTTCAGACTCAGCCGCAGTAAGGTGAGACGCGCACACAGAACCTGCTCTGAAGTCATCACCGCAACAGTGTGGTAAATTAAAAAGCTTTATCTCTATTAAGGTCTCTGTGGAGCAGCTTCCTCCTCAGGTGGACCAGGAGTCTCTGGAGATCGATGACTTCCTGGATAACTCGTTGACAGGAAGCTCTTTTCTGATGTTGAATGGGATTCCTGGAGAGGTACGTTAGAATTCGGCTGTGATTTCCACTGGTACACAAACAGAAGATGTGAAGGCCAATATGGTAACCCATACTCTGAATTTGTCCTCTGCATGTAACCCATCCAAGTTAGTGCACACACATTAGGAGTAGTGAGTATTGAACACACACATACATACTGCAAACCGTGGACACACATAGCCGGTGCAGACATTTTTTTTGCTGTGGCGCACGTGGAGCGATTCTGGCTCCCTTGCTCAAGAGCACTTCAGTCATTGTCATTTCCTGCCGGTATTGAGAATCGAATCCGCAACCATTAGGCCATGACTTCCCCAAGGCACTTCATCGGTCATAATGTTATGCCTGATCTGTGTATATATAAACAATAATCTAATACTCTGTGTATATATAAACAATAATGTAATACTTTATGATTGAAATAAGATGGTTTTGGCGTCTGAGATTGACTGCAGTTCAATCAGCTGAACTGAACCTCAGTCACTGAACAATGTTTCTGCTAGAGAAACTATTTTTAAAGTTTTTTTTTTATTCCAAAGGAAAATACAATATATTTATATTTATTTCTTTATTTCTAAGACCCAGATGTGTTTCTCTCGTACCTTTCATTAGGTGCAAATTGCAAATTGAAATGCGTCTCTTTGCCGAACTCTTTGTTTGCACAGAGGCAGAGAGCAGCCTTCACAAAGACCTTCTCATTATGTTTTTCAAAGTCATAGCTGATTTATTTCATTTCTATCTGGTGCGCTGAGGACAAACTAAATGAAATGCTTAGGAAATGAATGTCTGCATCTTGAAAGGTGCTTTTTGTCGTCCTTATAGCCTTCATGCTGCAGTTTAGTTTGTCACAGACGTCTCCGAATGTCACATTTCCAGGCCGGTTTCTATTAGAGTGAAAAACATGATGAAGTTTGAGTTGCAAAACTGAGACGAGAAGCTCCGTTTATATTCCAGTGGTGAACTGTGAAGTACATCAGTATGAGCAAACTCTCATCCTCCTGAGTCTATTGTGTTCCTGCAGAAGAATAACTCAACATGCTCTCTCTCTCTCTCTCTCTCTCTCTCTCTCTCTCTCTCTCTCTCTCTCACTGCAGACATACTCAGAAGAGACCAACATTGACCTGCCCACTCCTTCCACTAAGAGGTAAGCATGAGGTCACATCAGGTCGGATTATTATAGTTAACTGAAATTAAAAAAAAAAAAACGTTAAATGCAATAAAATAAAATATCAAGAAACAAATATAAGATAAATTATATTTATATATATATTATTCATAAAATATAAATAAAATATAGTCAAAATATTTATAGATACTACTATGGTATATAAATAATACTAAAATAACACTGGGGTGAAAAAATAAACAACTGGTGTTAAATAATGTATAAATTGTGGGTTTATTTTTTATTTACATTTTTATTTTTTTAACAATGTTTAATGCATGAGTGTTGGGTAAAAATTTATCAAATAAACAGTATAACAGAAAAAAACAACTGAGTGGCTAAATAATTAATTTAATAAATGAGAATGAAATCATAAGTCAATGAATGACTGACTGAATGAGTGAGTATGAATGAATGACTGAGCGATTCATTTTGAGTCGATACAAGAGACAATTAACAACTGAATCAGTGAATCAAAGAGTGAGTGAGTGAGTGAGTGAGTGAGTGAGTGAGTGAGTGAGTGAGTGAGTGAGTGAGTGAGTGAGTGAGTGAGTGAGTGAGTCAGTCAGTCAGTCAGTCAGTGAGTGAGTGAGTGAGTGAGTGAGTCAGTGAGTGAGTGAGTGAGTGAGTCAGTGAGTGAGTCAGTCAGTGAGTGAGTGAGTCAGTCAGTGAGTGAGTGAGTCAGTGAGTGAGTCAGTTTAGTTAAACATCATACACCAGTGAGTCAGTCAGCCAGTGAGTGAGTCAGTCAGTGAGGGAGTGAGGGAGTCAGTGAGTGAGTCGGTCGATCAGTGAGTCGATCGGTCAGTGAGTGAGTGAGTCGGTTGCTCAGTGAGTCGGTTGCTCAGTGAGTCGGTTGCTCAGTGAGTCGGTTGCTCAGTGAGTCGGTCGCTCAGTGAGTGAGTCAGTCAGTCGGTCAGTCAGTCAGTGAGTGAGTCAGTCAGTCAGTGAGTGAGTCAGTCAGTGAGTGAGTCAGTCAGTCAGTGAGTGAGTCAGTAAGTGATTGAGTCAGTCAGTGAGTCAGTCAGTGAGTGAGTCAGTTTAGTTAAACATCATACACAGTGAGTCAGTCAGTCAGTGAGGGAGTGAGTGAGTGAGTGAGTGAGTGAGTGAGTGAGTGAGTGAGTGAGTGAGTGAGTGAGTGAGTGAGTGAGTGAGTGAGTGAGTGAGTGAGTGAGTGAGTGAGTGAGTGAGTGAGTGAGTCAGTCAGTCAGTCAGTCAGTCAGTCAGTCAGTCAGTCAGTCAGTCAGTCAGTGAGTGAGTGAGTCAGTGAGTGAGTCAGTGAGTGAGTGAGTCAGTCAGTCAGTCAGTGAGTGAGTCAGTTTAGTTAAACATCATACACCAGTGAGTCAGTCAGCCAGTGAGTGAGTCAGTCAGTGAGGGAGTGAGTGAGTGAGTCGGTCGCTCAGTGAGTCGATCGGTCAGTGAGTGAGTGAGTCGATTGCTCAGTGAGTCGGTTGCTCAGTGAGTCGGTTGCTCAGTGAGTCGGTCGCTCAGTGAGTGAGTCAGTGAGTCAGTCAGTGAGTGAGTCAGTTTAGTTAAACATCATACACAGTGAGTCAGTCAGTCAGTGAGGGAGTGAGTCAGTCAGTCAGTGAGGGAGTGAGTGAGTCAGTCAGTCAGTGAGTGAGTGAGTCAGTCAGTGAGTGAGTGAGTGAGTCAGTCAGTCAGTGAGTGAGTGAGTCAGTCAGTCAGTGAGTGAGTGAGTCAGTCGCTCAGTGAGTCGATCGGTCAGTGAGTCGCTCGGTCAGTGAGTGAGTCGGTCAGTGAGTCAGTCAGTGAGTGAGTCAATCAGTCGGTCAGTCAGTGTGTGAGTGTGTGTGTGTGTGTGAGTGAGTCAGTCAGTGAGTCAGTCAGTCAGTGAGTAAGTCAGTTAGTGAGTGAGTCAGTCAGTCAGTGAGTCAGTCAGTGAGTGAGTGAGTGAGTCAGTCAGTCAGTCAGTCAGTTTAGTTAAACATCATACATAGTGAGTCAGTCAGTGAGTGAGTCGGTCAGTGAGTCGCTCGGTCAGTGAGGGAGTCGGTCAGTGAGTCAGTCAGTGAGTGACTCAATCAGTCGGTCAGTCAGTGTGTGAGTGTGTGTGTGTGTGAGTGAGTCAGTCAGTGAGTGAGTGAGTCAGTTAGTGAGTGAGTCAGTCAGTCAGTCAGTGAGTCAGTCAGTGAGTGAGTGAGTGAGTGAGTGAGTGAGTGAGTGAGTGAGTGAGTGAGTCAGTCAGTCAGTTTAGTTAAACATCATACATAGTGAGTCAGTCAGTGAGTGAGTCAGTGAGTCAGTCAGTGTCAGTCAGTGAGTGAGTGAATGAGTCAGTGAGTTAGTCAGTGAGTGAGTCAGTGAGTGAGTGAGTCAGTCAGTCAGTGAGTGAGTGAGTCAGTCAGTGAGTCAGTCAGTCAGTGAGTCAGTCAGTCAGTCAGTCAGTGAGTGAGTGAGTGAGTGAGTCAGTGAGTGAGTGAGTCAGTCAGTGAGTGAGTGAGTCAGTCAGTCAGTCAGTGAGTGAGTCAGTTTAGTTAAACATCATACACCAGTGAGTCAGTCAGCCAGTGAGTGAGTCAGTCAGTGAGGGAGTGAGTGAGTGAGTGAGTCGGTCGCTCAGTGAGTCGATCGGTCAGTGAGTGAGTGAGTCGATTGCTCAGTGAGTCGGTTGCTCAGTGAGTCGGTTGCTCAGTGAGTCGGTCGCTCAGTGAGTGAGTCAGTCAGTCAGTCAGTGAGTGAGTGAGTCGGTCAGTCAGTCAGTGAGTCAGTCAGTCAGTGAGTGAGTCAGTCAGTCAGTGAGTGAGTCAGTAAGTGATTGAGTCAGTCAGTGAGTCAGTCAGTGAGTGAGTCAGTTTAGTTAAACATCATACACAGTGAGTCAGTCAGTCAGTGAGGGAGTGAGTCAGTCAGTCAGTGAGGGAGTGAGTGAGTCAGTGAGTGAGTCAGTCAGTCAGTGAGTGAGTCAGTCAGTCAGTCAGTGAGTGAGTGAGTGAGTCAGTGAGTGAGTCAGTCAGTCAGTGAGTGAGTGAGTGAGTCAGTCAGTCAGTGAGTGAGTGAGTCAGTCGCTCAGTGAGTCGATCGGTCAGTGAGTCGCTCGGTCAGTGAGTGAGTCGGTCAGTGAGTCAGTCAGTGAGTGAGTCAATCAGTCGGTCAGTCAGTGTGTGAGTGTGTGTGTGTGAGTGAGTCAGTCAGTGAGTCAGTCAGTCAGTGAGTAAGTCAGTTAGTGAGTGAGTGAGTCAGTCAGTGAGTCAGTCAGTGAGTGAGTGAGTCAGTCAGTCAGTCAGTTTAGTTAAACATCATACATCGTGAGTCAGTCAGTGAGTGAGTCGGTCAGTGAGTCGCTCGGTCAGTGAGGGAGTCGGTCAGTGAGTCAGTCAGTGAGTGACTCAATCAGTCGGTCAGTCAGTGTGTGTGTGTGTGAGTGAGTCAGTCAGTGAGTCAGTCAGTTAGTGAGTGAGTCAGTTAGTGAGTGAGTCAGTCAGTCAGTGAGTCAGTCAGTGAGTGAGTGAGTGAGTGAGTGAGTCAGTCAGTCAGTTTAGTTAAACATCATACATAGTGAGTCAGTCAGTGAGTGAGTCAGTGAGTCAGTCAGTGTCAGTCAGTGAGTGAGTGAATGAGTCAGTGAGTTAGTCAGTGAGTGAGTCAGTCAGTGAGTGAGTCAGTCAGTGAGTGAGTGAGTGAGTCAGTCAGTGAGTCAGTCAGTCAGTCAGTCAGTGAGTCAGTCAGTCAGTCAGTCAGTCAGTGAGTGAGTCAGTCAGTGAGTGAGTCAGTGAGTGAGTGAGTCAGTCAGTCAGTGAGTCAGTCAGTGAGGGAGTGAGTCAGTGAGTGAGTCAGTGAGTGAGTGAGTCAGTGAGTGAGTGAGTCAGTGAGTGAGTGAGTCAGTGAGTGAGTGAGTCAGTGAGTGAGTGAGTCAGTGAGTGAGTCAGTGAGTGAGTCAGTCAGTGTGCGTGTGAGTGAGTATGTGAGAGAAACAGTGTGAATCTCTGGCCCTGTTCTTTCGCTGCAGTCTTCAGAGGTGGAGCATTCCTGACTGTGATTGGCCGGATGTGTTGACTGATCCGTCTGTGGAGATGGGGCCGGTGTTTCCCCCTCGCCTCAAGAGAGGTCAGGGCAGCAGACATCTGGGAGTGGACATCACCTTCAGTCCTGACGAGGAGGACACCATCTTTGACAACAGCCACAGGAACAAATACTTCTCTTCTTCAGGTGACATGCTGGCCTCAATACATTTACTGTTCTCTCTTTTATGCTATAGTGTACTTATGCATATTACTTATATACTTAGTACTTAAGCACATACTTAATGCCTGTGTAAGAAGAATAGAAGTGGTTGTTGATTGGATGCTGACTTTGATTGACAGATGAGGATCTAATCAAGCGTATTTTGGCCGATGGACAGCTGCTGTCGCAGACGGACAGTGACATGGGCGATCTGTAAGTCACACCATTTCAGCGTGTCTGGATCCTTAAAAACGATTAAAATGCCTTAAATGTGAAAAATGGAAGGTCTTGACACGTCTTGACACAATCAAATAAAAATTAAAAAAAATAATGCATACTTTCTGAATAAATGTTGTGTGTGTGTTTAGCTCCAGTATATTCGGTGATAAGACAGAAGTGATTCTACTGCAAAAGATGAATGAACCTATTCCATGTGCGGCCTTTAGACGAGACCCTCCCAAAACTGCCTTTACTTCACGCACAGGTACACACTCACACACACACTCACTCACCTAAATCCACTTTACATCAGAGAGAAAGGCAAACACAGCTGAACTCCTCTCTCTCTCTCTCTCTCTCTCTCTCTCTCTCTCTCTCTCTCTCAGTGGTGACAGATGTGTGTAAGCCCAGACCGTTTCCTCCTTTATGTGGATTGGCTGCTCTGTGGGCCAGCTGGGTGGGGCTTATCCTGTCCACCAGCCTGTCAATGTGGTTGGGGCGGAGCTTCAGTGAGGGCGTGGCTCTGATGTGGCTCATCTCCTGCATTGTCAGCTTCCTGTCATCATTCCTCATTCTCGAACCTCTGAAGGTAAATACACTCACACATGAGCAGCTTACACACCTGTACATGGAGCACAATTTTGTAAACTGCATTTTCACACTCTCTCAAGCATTTGGTGTAGATCTGAGTTGATTTGACACTGAGTTTGGTTGGTGTGAAAGCTGTTTAGAAATCCCAGCTATAACTAGCAAACCATCATAGGCTGGATCATGTATGTTTTTGTAAGCAGGGAGAATAAAAATCGAATCAATATATGATGCGTCAAATCATTTGATTAATTAAGTGCTCATCTTCGTTGTTGTTGGTTCAGTTTGTCAACATCGAACATCTTGATAAAGTTTGTCTTGACAAACTGTCTTTTGAGAAAAATGAATAATAATATAATTTTATAATGAATATTAATTTAAAAGTTCATATTAATACAATAACACATTTTGATTATTTCCTTAAAGGGATCCCATGGTGTTGAGACTTATGGCTTAATATAACATAAGTTATGTCACAAGGTCTAGTTGAAAACCCATGAAAGATCTACGTTATTTAATTATTTAATCCATTATATATTTGGACAAGGGGCGCCGCCATTTTTAGGGCTGCAACAACGAATCGATCAAATTCGATAATTTAAAGAGTTGGCAACGAATTTCATTATCGATTCGTTGTGTCGCGCGACTATGTTTGAGTATAAAAAAAGCACGGTTGAGCGCAAAGCAGAGTGGAAGCGGGCGAGCCGTGATGTACCCGTCGTACCACGCAGCGGAAAAGCAAACCAAGCCCAGCCGTATCAGTCGAAAAGCGCCATTTATAAATCGAGCAGCAAAAGCGACGCGGCGTGGCATGGCACGGGAGCACCACGGTGGTGATTCAGCACCTAAAACGAAAACATCTTGGAGTCCTTGATGAGAAGGAAGGGAGTTCAACAGCAGGGGAACGTTAAGTCACTACAAAATCCCACTTTGGTTCCGTTTTGAAGTGAGGAGCGTGACGTCCCTCCAGTAGCTCTTCTGGTGCTTGTTTACTCGTTATCCAGCTTGACAAGCATGACACAAGTTAGCGTTCGCTTGTTAATAACAGCAGTAAAGCAGGGGTGGTATAGTTTGCAAGACTAAAGACACGTTTTTATTCACTTGCCTTGGCCCATTCATTTTTCAATCTGTTGCTATGTTAATTTCGTTGACAAATAATTTGTCAATATTTTAATCAACAACATTTTTCACAGACAAAAACGAGACAAACCAGCTTTGAATGACAAAAATTATGACTAGCCTAATATCTATTGTCATTTTCGGTCAGCATTCGGTCTTAAAGTGACAGCAGTCCATTAACCTGCTTCCATTTGTGCTCTTAATATTAATCAAACAACAAAAGACAGAGAAAATCACCTCTTTAGTTTTAATAAGGATTCATTATATTTATTATACATTAATTATTTAATCCATATTTAATCGACAAGGAATGTTGTTATAAAGAATGCATACCATTAATTGAAAATAAGACATTGTGTTCTTCTTTAGGAGGAGTTTTATTTAATTGTTACATAATATTTATTTATATGTCACAGCAGTTAAATCTGTGTCTGTATTGCATGTTTAAACTTTAATATTATTAATATTAATAGGTTAATACAGTAGATGTTTTCTCCAGGAGTATATAATTGGTTTGGACATTTTAGAGAAATTCTTAATGCATTACAATTTAACTAAACCCATTCAATTTTGTTTAAGAGTGTGTGTGTGTGTGTGTGTGTGTGTCTGAGTGTTGTGTAGAGAACAAGTTCTAACATCCTGTTAAGTTTTCTGATTAGTATTTTTATTTATAAAAAAAAAAAGATTTATTGTAGCAACCTGTGCACTTTCTGAAGATTTTTTGCACTGTGAATTTGCACTGTCAGATTTGTTTTTTAATAAAGAATTGGAAAATAATGGGTTTTTATTATTATTTCCGATTCATCGATTAATCGGGAAAATCGACAGATTAATCGATTATTAAAATAATCGTTACTTGCAGCCCTAGCCATTTTGTTTGCGTTTTAGGTTAAAGACGTAGAATGGTTGCACTCGGCAATGAACTGGCTCTACCCGTAGCTATTTTTACCACAACACACCTCGAAAAATGTTTCAGAGTTAAACAAAACCAATCAATTGCTTTGTAATTGCATTTAAAACACACGTGCAAACAAACTCTCTCTCTCTCTCTCTCTCTCTCTCTCTCTCTCTCTCTCTCTCTCTCTCTCTCTCTCTCTCTCTCTCTCTCTCTCTCTCACACACATACACACACACAGACACGCCAATAGATCGGCACGCTCAATCAGCTGTAATGTTATACATGAGGTTGACTTGCCTTGGTTGACTTGGTTCTGATTCGGCAGGCCAGCACTCTCCCTGGCTGAATCTGAAATATACCCTCAAATAGGGCGTTGTTTGAGGGGACAGCCATTTGTAGTGGTGTCCGAAACCATAGTGGACGTTATTGAGTGCACTCATTCAATCCCACATTGAACGCAATAACGAGTGTACAGCTGATGTACACACAACAGCTGTCCGAATTCACTCACTCGTTTTCATTCACTTATCAAGTGAACTGAATTAGTGGATAACGTAGGGAATAGTGAATTAGGTTTTAGGGGGCGATTTCAGATTCAGCCCCTGTCGTGGAGACTGACGAGGGCAGCCCATAACACATCTCGATTGAGAACATAGCAGTCTGACAGATTGATTGGTTTTGTTTAACTCTGAAACAGTTGTGGTAAAAATAGCTACGGGTAGAGCCAGTTGATTGCTGAGTGCAACCATTCTACGTCATCAACCTAGAACGCAAACAAAATGGCGCCACCCATTGTCCAAATATATAATGGATTTTTTAAATAACGTGGATCTTTCATGGGTTTTCAACTACATATTTCAGTAAGAGACATCATTTGTTATATTAAGCCATACAAGTCTCAACACCATGGGATCCCTTTAAATGTGCAGTGTATTTTATTAAGTTTGATTATTTATATTTATATTATTGGTATTATTAATTATGAGTATTGAACATGTTTATACCAATATTGATATCAATGTGGATATTAATAAATATGAATGTTTAATTATTTTGAGATTAATATTCTTGAATGTAAATATTCATCAATATTAGTATTTACTCATGTTGATGACTCAAATAAATAATTAAAAACAAAATAATTATTAATATAGGTTTCTCATTAATATACATTTTAAGGCTCATATTATTAAATATTAATATTTAACAAGTTAGTAATATATTTATTAATTATAATTAAGTATTTGTATAATGTATAATTAAGTTTGATACTTGTATTTATATTATTAATCTTAATATTTTTGGGGGATATTGATGATTTTTATTCAATTCAATGATACAATGTGAAATTTGTCCTAGGAATTGGTCTTTGTTTTAGACCAAGGCTGTGTCCGAAATTGCCCCCTATACCCTTAAATGAAATCGCCCCCCCTACACCTAAATGAAATCGCCCCCTCTACCCTTAAATTAAATCGCCCCCTATACCCTTAAACGAAATCGCCCCCTATACCCTTAAAGAAAATCGCCCCCCTATACCCTTAAACGAAATCACCCCCTCTACCCTTAAATGAAATCGCCCCCTCTACCCCTAAATGAAATCGCCCCCTATACCCTTAAATGGAATCACCCCCTATACCCTTAAACAAAATCGCCCCGATACCCTTAAACAAAATCGCCCCCGATACCCTTAAACGAAATTGCCCCCTATACCCTTAAACGAAATCGCCCCTATACCCTTAAACAAAATCGCCCCTATAACCTTAAAAGAAATCGCCCCTATACCCTTAAACGAAATCGCCCCTATACCCTTAAACGTAATCGCCCCATCCCCTATACCCTTAAACGAAATCGCCCCTATACCCTTAAACGAAATCGCCCCTATACCCTTAAACGAAATCGCCCCTATACCCTTAAACGAAATCGCCCCATACCCTTAAATGAAATCGCCCCCGATACCCTTAAACGAAATCGCCCCCATAACCTTAAATGAAATCGCCCCCTATACCCTTAAATGAAATCGCCCCTATACCCTTAAAGAAATCGCCCCCTATACCCTTAAATAAAAACGCCCCTATACCCTTAAATGAAATCGCCCCTATACCCTTAAAGAAATCGCCCCCTATACCCTTAAATGAAATCGCACCTATACCCTTAAATGAAATCGCCCCCTATACCCTTAAATGAAATCGCCGCCCCCATACCCTTAAACGAAATCACCCCCTATACCCTTAAATATGAGACTATTTGAGGAGACAGCCATTTGTAGTGGTGTCCGAAACCATAGTGGACGCTATCGAGTGCACTCAATACAATGCACTGCAATAACGAGTGTACAACTGTTGTACGCTCAACAGCTAGAGAATACCCATAATGCACTGTTAGAGTCACGCCAAATAAATTCCCGCATTTTGCCAGAAGATGGCGCTCAGCTGAATTATCCATCCATTTTCCAAACCGCTGGTCCAATGTGAGAACAATGTAATATCATAAAGATATAAATTCCTTTTTAATTGATTATTAAATGGTACTAGTTTTCACGACAGGGTTCAAGATAAATCTTCTCATCACTACTGGAGCTGCCAGTTTGCTGAGATTCAAATGATGATTAAAAGCAAACACAAACCTCAGCCCTTCCAGCGCGCTCAGTGTCTGAATTCCCTCACTCGTTTTCATTCACTCCTCTAGTGGACTAATGTAGGGAATAGTGAAGGAGGGTATAGGGGCCAATTTCGAACACAGCCCAGGAGTGAAAATGCCCACATATCCCTGTTTCAAATCCAGATTTGTTAGCTGATTCTCGTGTGTGTGTGTTCAGGTGTTGTTAGAGGGTGTGTATTTCTCTCTGGTGGTGGGGCGTCTGAGAGCCGAAGAGCAGGACGTGCTGGTGGACTGTCCGCGTGTGGAGCGGGTCGTTCAGCGAATCCCCCGAGTGCGGCCGCCGCAGGGGTTCGCCCTCTCACAGGCCAGAGAGGAAGCGCGTAAAGTCCGCCTGCTACACACCATGCTGAAGGTACAACAACCAGAGTGTTAGATAAGTCTGATTCAATTCCGCTGACACTGAATCATGGGTTGCTTTCCGAGTTGATTGATTGATCATATAGTTTTCCTAGAAGTCCATTTGTCAGCTTGGAAATCGTTCCAAAATCGCTTTGCCCATATTATAAAGCCCTCTTTGTCATGGCTAACAGCCGCCATATATGCTAGGATCCATTAACTGCCAGGTCATGTTTTAGAGATCTGCACTCTGATTGGCCGTTCTTCTCCTCATTCGACTCTCTTAGCTGTGATTGATGCGTATTTTTAGCAGGTTTGACGTCTCTTTCAATGACAGAAGTGCTTGTGAATGTGAAGCAGTGGCTGTTTGAATAATAGCGTCTTCTGCTGTGAATTGACAGGGCTTCCTGCTCTACATGCTGTTCCTGCTGGTGGTTTTACTGCTCAACTACTCCGACTCGGCCAAAGACGGCCATCGCCTGCGACTTCACACTCAACTGCAGGATCATTTCCTCACAGAACACTTCAACAACATCAGCAGGTACTACACACACACACACACACACACACACACACACACACACACACACACACACACACACACACTGCTGTTAATACAGATGAAGCTCAGTTAGCGTTACTCAACTTTTGTCAGACCCTGTTTTTGTCTGACCCTTGACCCTTTGGTCTGTCTGACTGTAAACTTTTTTATATTAGTATTATTAAATCAATCATGTATTTATTAATTGTTGTGTAATTAATAGTTTGATTTTGATCTATGTAAAATTTATTTAAATTAATAAAAAAATATATATTATAAACTTTGTGTGCAAACTAGTTTTAACTTTTTGACATTTTGACAAACTTCCCTTTTCTAATGAATTTTAATAAAATTTTATATAAATGAATATTTACATTTTTATAGATTTTATTTATTGTTTTTTATTTAATATATATATATATATATTATAATTAAATAATAGTTTATTCATATTATTATCAGTGTTTTTGGTATTATTAATTATTATGAATATTGATCATATTCAAATCAATATTGATATTAATGTTAATAAAATTAACATTTATTCATTTTTATATTTATATTTATCAACGGCAATCATCATAAATATAATCATTGAATAATATTTATAAATATTAATATTGGTCTTAATAATATTAGTATTAAAATAACCCCCAGACAAGCCGCCCTGGTTATTTCAGAGGCGTCGAATATATATATATATATAATAGGCGTCAAGTGTTTTTTTTCTTCAGGATGTCCTGCACTGATGAATCCTCATCAACAAGACACTTTTTGTGTCTTTCTGTGTTGTTTTGTTTCTGTCAGGTCAGGTCAGACTTGCGTGCGTGTGTGTGTGTGTTGATGCGTCAGATCAGAGCTGACAGTTTGTTGACGTAGTGTTTTCGACAGGTGGATTCACACCATGAGTCTCACACACACACACGTGTCTCTAACTTGTGAGATCTTCTGTCTGCAGTCGTGAGGATGTGTGGGCGTGGCTCTCAGACTCCCTGTTACCATGGTTACTGGATGGGCCGGTCCTGATGGAGAAGACGGGCAGCCTGCTGATAGGTCGACCCCGCCTCCGACAGCTGAGAGCGCAGCCAGGTGCTCCACCAACACAGAAACACACAGAAATGTGTAGTTATTTTATTTTAGAAATATTTATAAATGATATAAAATGTAAACTTAACACTGGAGTTCAAGTGTTTAACTTCCAGCTCTCACCATTATTGGGAAAACCCATAATAATTTAAGTTAAAAGTTTCGCTACACACACATTCTTAGGACACAAATAAGAAACAGACAAACTGCTGTCGTCTCGTGACTTTTTTCCCCTCGCTGTCTTCCAGAATGCCCCGTCAGTGGCTATTTCCCAGCATCCTTGTGGTCTGGGTGTGTCCCAGCCGGGTGGGCGGAGTCAGCCTCAGGATTGGTGCAGAACTGGAGTATCAGTACAGCTCAGAGCAGCGGGTAAGAGTCACATGATTGGTTTGTTGTTGGTTTTCCTTTTGGGAGCGAAACGTCAATTGTGAGTTGAAGCTCCCACGTAAACTAGCTCATAAAATAGACTCATTTAAAGTGTCTATATATTAATATGTTTCTTTATAAAAGAACATGACACCACTCGTAAATCTCTCATGGTTTGTCTCATGTACTGAAATACAAGGGTCAAATAAACTGGAACCTCAAGCTCCTGGATCAGTGTCCGTCCAGTCTATACTGAATACTAGATGAATGATCCAGGCTGATCTTGGATCAGATCTTCTGGTTCAGAGGATGTCTTTGTTTTAACCTCTGCTCAGGAGCCTCGTCCACATGTCAGTGAGATTCTCATGAACGTTTGATGTGTGTGTGTGTGTGTGTGGTGTGTGTGTGTGTGTGTGTGTGTGTGTGTGTGCGTGCGTGCGTGTGTGCAGTGTGTGGCACTGGGGGCAGGTGTCTGTCTATAGCAGCGCTGGATTCGTGCAGGATCTCCGCAGGAAGATACAGGACTCCAGAGCTCTGGTCAAACAACTCAACACACACCAGTGGCTCGACCCGCTGTGAGTACACACACACACACACACACACACACACACACACACACACACACACACACACACACACACACGGACGCACACACACATCCAGTACATACTAATCAGTTAGCAAGGATATACAACAAAAGACAGAAGAAGAAAGAGGTCATTTTGGAGGAACTTAAAATCACTTTTATCAATCATAAGCTGTATTAATATGTATACAACAATTTACTTTACCAATTATCAGTCATGTTGAAAATAACTTACTTTTTTCATAATTTCTAATTAACAGTCTATTAACATGTAATATTTTCAATTTGTTTTTAATTATAATTAATGATCAATTATTAATTAACAGTTTATTAATATTGATATTATGATTATTGGTATTATTAATTATGCATGATTATGCATCAATTATTATGCATATTGATCATATTCAAATCAATATTGATATCAATATTAATAGAATGAACATTTAAATTATTTTAAATTGATACTTATTAATGTCAATATTCATAAATGTTTTAGCAAATATATAAATATTAATATTTATTAATATTATTAATATATTATGATATTATTATTATTAATAATTATATATTATTATTATAATATTATTATTTTTTACAAATGTAATTATTTTTTTAAACAAAATTTAGTTTTATTAATCAATAACACATTTTTACATTTCTATATAATACATTTTAAATGTATAATATTATATAATATATTTTATACAGTATTTCCATTTGCAGTGTTTCCATAATTACATATGTCATAATTGATTGTGTTATTTATTGATTTTGCAAATGACTATTGCATGGCACAAATGATACAGTGTTTAATTTTCCTTGAAATGAATGAGTGAGTGAATCATCCAGCCCGTCCTCTGAGGGTTCATGCGTTTGTGTTCAGGACGAGGGCTCTGTTCGTGGAGTTTCCCCTCTATAACATCAACACCGATCTGTTGGCCGTCTTCTCGTTCCTGTTGGAGTTCCCTGTGTCTGAGCGCGCTCAGTTGAGTCTGGACCTCAAAACCTGCAGCCTCCACATGCTCAGTCACGGCATGGACCTGCCCCTGTTCCTCACGGTAACCGTCGACCAATCACAAAACACTGATCCCATTATTTATATCAATTCAGTTTTGCTTTCTGGAGGTAGGCAGAGGCTCATGAAGTTCTCTCTTTCTATCACAGCTCCTCCTGCTGGTCTTCGTGATCTATTTCGCTGTGCGCGAGGGCATGATTGTCCGGAAACAGGGGCTTGGCTACTTTCTGCGCTTGTGGAATATAGCAAGTGTTTGCAGTCTGCTGTTGGCGATTTGTGTCATCTCTCTACACCTGAGTCGCTCCGTTCTGTCCGTCCGCCAATGGGGGTCATTTCTACAGCAACAGGACACATTCACAGACTTCTTCCCTCTGGCCCAACAGAACCAGGTTTTGACCCAACTCAGCGCGGCTCTCCTCTTCCTGCTGGTGCTCAAGGTGAGCGAATGGGAATCAAACCCTTGACTTTTCACTGGTTCTTGTGGAAGCACAAACGTGCTGGCGTGACGTGAGAATGAACCTCATTTTTCTTGAGCACACTTGAGTTTCGATTTGCCAAATTTGAGTGCTCTATGCAGTTTGCTGACCCCAAAAAAAGTTACATAGTGTAGCTATAAAGTTCAGACTTGATAATTAGAGGAATGAACCATTGTGCCCTTGAGCAAGGCACTTGAATTAACTTCAGGTTATTCCAGTGGGATTGTCCTGCTAATAAGTGTACTGTAAGTTAGTTTGGGTCAACTAAATGAATGCAGACGAACATCTGCAAAGTCATTAATTCCGTCCTCATGCTCATCTCCAGCAGACGTCAGGCCAGACAACACTAAATATTTAATTCTGCAATAATTAATGGTATGAAAATACAAACCCTGTGATGCATAATTAATCACCCACCTCATTTCTCTCTGTTTAGGCATCACACCAGCTGCGCTTCATGAGAGAATGGGGGGTTTTCGGGAGGACGCTGAGGAGATCTTTTTGGGAGCTGCTGACGGCTGCCGTCACTCTACTCGTGTTCCTGTTGGCGTACTCGCACACTGGACACCTGGTTAGGACACGCACACACACTGCTGCGCACCATCTGCACTGTGATTTAATCTACAGGGGTTGGACAATGAAACTGCAACACCTGGTTTTAGACCTCAATAATTGATTAGTATGATGACCCTTTCGCGGCCAATACAGCATCAATTAATCTTGGTAATGACAGAGACATTTCCTTCACAGAGGCCAGAGGGATTCTGAGCCATTCCTCTTCCAGATCAGTGGGCAGGTCACTGTGAGATGCTGGTGGAGGAAAACGTTTTCTGACATGCTCCTCGAAAATGGCTCAAAATGATTTAGATCTAGTGACTGTGCAGGCCATGGGAGATGTTCAGCTTCACGTACATGCTCATCAAACATTCGTCACCAGTCTTACTGTGTGTATTGGTGCATTATCATGCTGATACATGACACCCCCTTCAGGGTACGATGTTTGAACCATTAGGTGCACATGGTCTTCCAGAATGGTTCAGTAGAGCCCATCAAGCACAGTAAGAAATGCCATGGTATTGCAGCCCAAACCATCACTGATCCACCCTATGCTTCACTCAGGGCAGAAACAGTCCGGGTGTTCAGCCTCGATTCTCCACAGCGAAACTCCCACGGATGTGGGACAGTGAAGGTGGACTCATCAGAGAACAATACATGTTTTACGTTCTCCACAGCCCAATATCTACACTGTTGGCATCGATGAAACCGACATTTGACACTGGCATGAGTGACCAAAGGTTTGGCTAAAGCAGCACGACCGTGAATATTGACTCCAGATGAACAGTTTTGGTGGAAACAGGAGAGTCGAGGTGCACGTTTAATTCTGCAGTGAGCAGCTGTGGTTTTATGTTTTTTTGGATACAATCCGGGTTAGTACCTGGACATTCTGTTCAGACCGCTTCCTCTTGCGTCAACAGTTACTCCTGTTGGATGTGGTTCGTCCTACATGGAGGAATGCCTGGAAAACCATAGCTCTCGATACACCACAACGACTTGCTGTCCTGCTCACAGATGAGCCAGTGAGACGCACACCAACAATTTGTCTCCCATTATGTTGTGTAGATTGTTATGTAACTCAACCTTCACACACTGCTCTTACTGATGGAATGTGAAGTCAATGAAGATGTGAAGCCAGCCGGCTGCCCCAACGCTATACTGGCCATTGTTTCAGTTTCTTTGTCCAACCTCTGTACATGAACACATGGCTCCTTGGTTAACACAAACCTGGCAAGAGTTTTTTCTGGGAATATGAAAAACGCATTCCGTCATGATTATCCTGGCGACCTGTGTGCATAACCAAATTTCCTGCTAATGCAAAGGAAGCAAGTATAATTAAAGACATTTATTAGATTCATAAACGACATGAGTTCATTAAAGCAGCACATCTCTTTGATGTCACTCTATGATTTATCAGAACTGAAGGTTCATGTCTTTTAACTGTGTACATAACTTTGTTTGTGTGTGAGGACCTTGATGCTGGCTGAATTACACATTACAAATTTCTTTCCGAGGGAGGTAAAACTTGGGATGCTTAAGTGACCTTCAATAAAACCAGCTGCATAGACTGGGTATTGTTATTAGTTGTTTAAGTCAAGCGTCACTATTGCTATTACTCATACAGAGGGCTAGAGATTTGAACAAACACACAAACCATTTGTATTAAACTTCAGGGCATAACTTGTTCCACAATATTTGTGCTCAGATCATGAGGCTTGTTGAGGAATGTTGTGCTTTTACTTTTTTAAGCAGGTGCAAAGTCCCATAGTCTCATCTGCACCAATAGCCTTGTGGGCAGCGCTGACATATAGCACAGTTGCACTTCGGGCATCCCAAATTCAAGTCCCGGCTAGTGGACCTTTCCCGATCCCGTCCCCCTCTCTCCAAGTTTGCTTCCTGTCAACTAACTATCCTGTTGTAATAAACTCCAAAAATAAATCTTTAAAAAAAAAAAAAAAAATTCCCAGAGACAATTCATAGAGACCAGAATCTTTGGGGGTTGGCTCCTTTGACTCCTTTGTGTCAGTAAGCAACCATCACTTTAGAATACCTTAGAAACCACATAATAGTGGCCAAACAACTGCTTAGCAACACCCTGACAACCACTCAAGAATTGCGGGTTGAGTTGTATATGCCTGTGCATAAATTTGCCAATGTGTTTGTGTATGAATCTGAACACACCACCCTTTCCTCCTTCATGAATTATTAAATTCCAATTCCAAGAAGTTCTTGGCAGTTTACATACAGTAAGTGCAAAAAATGTTGGCACAATGGTGAAGCAGATGTAAAAGGCTGTTATATTATCTCCCTCACTCACCTAGAATACTTAATGGGTCAGTAATGAACCATTATTCAGCATCTTATATCTGTTAAAAGCAGTCTGTTCGGATCAATACATCTAATAGTTATTTTCTGGATTTAGTCCAGAGTGTTTGGCAAAATCCTAAAACAAGCACTTTCTTTCTTCCCTTCTAGCTTTTCCACTCTGTCATGGAGGGCTACGGAACTGTTAGCTCTACTTGCTTGAAGTTACTAGGGTCTAGTGGACGTGGACTGTTGTCATGGCGACCGGACAGTGGCTCCTCCCCATGCTCCGCTTCCTGTTTCATCTTCCACATTAGCTTTACTCTACTCCGACTCGTTTTGCTGTGGCTTTTGGTGTCGGCATTGCTAAGGAACTATCGTCGGGCAAGGGCGGAACTGTACCGTCCAGCCGTTGACCTGCAGGACTATGAGATGGTGGAGCTGTTCCTGCGACGCCTCAAAATGTGGATGGGGCTCAGCCGTGCTAAAGAGGTGTGTGTACTTACACAATGCCCAAGATTCCCTGAAATTTTGTATGATGCAAGTTTTTACCAATGTAACATTTCTGGATTTAGGTCTTGTAAGTATCTTATGTGATTATAAACGCTACATAGGTTTATAGGATCACAAAAGGATGATTCTACCCGAGGCACTGGTTTTTATCCAAACCTGAATAGTTCATTTAGCCCATAGTCCCTTGATCCCTTCAGTAGATTTGTATTTCTTTTAAAGCAATTTGCAAAGCAGAGAGTTTCCTCTTGAAGCACAATGTCTTGATAAATCAGAATTAAAGATATCAGTAACTATAGGTGTGATAAAGTGGTCAAGGCTCAGGGTGAATAAATGGTTGCTGGTCAAACCCTACAAGGAATGAGCCATTAGCTGTTACCATTGTGCTCTTGAGGGCACTTTTCCCCATAAGATTGCCCCTAAAAAAGTGTACAGTAAGTTGCTTTGGATAATGACATAATGATAATGCCTATTACTTTTTAGTACGTCTTCCAGATTGAACCTTTACCTTTTAAATGACCTCCACCCACTTGTCTTGACCCTTTATCCCTTTCTTCCCTGATAGTTCCGGCACAAGGTGCGATTTGAAGGTATGGAGCTCCCGCCTTCACGTTCCTCTTCAACAAGTGACTGCAAGTCCTTGTGTCTTCCTCCTCTGGACACTCCAGAGGCTCCCCCAACTCCCGACAGTGTTGATGGAGGATCTGAGGCCTCCTGGCGGCCCACTTCCAGCAGCCCTTGCAGTTTGGCTGAAGCCCCAGGTCTGGGACTAGGCCTCACCTTAGGCCTTGGGGTGATAGTTGGAGGCCAAGGCTGGAAAGAGAGAGCCGAGATGGAGGCAACGCTCCGCAGAATCCTCCCAGCTTTCGATGCTATGCTTCTTCAGCTGGACCGGGTCACCCATGCCACAGAGGAATTGTATCGAACAGAGTGCCGCCTAGAGAGGCTGTTGAGGAAGAGTAGAGGACGGAGCAGAGGGATACGCCGCCACAGAAGTCTGGAGTCTGCAGGACAGAAGAGACATAGATACAAGGGGGCAGAAAGGAACACAGAAGTGGCAGAGAGTAGCAAGAGTCCCTCGAGAACTGAAATAGGCACACCTGTGTCGGAGAGAGATCTTCACAAGAGAGACAGAAGGTCAAGGAAATCTGACAAGTTCTCACAAATCATTAGTGGCCTTCCCGCAAGCCACAACAAGGTAGATTCCAGTCCCCACAGGACCAATAGTCTCCAAAAGACTCAAGAAATTCTTAGTACCGTGATGGTAGATGTCAGCAAGACTGAGAAAGACCCTCGCAAGGTGGATTCAGGTCCCCTCAAAGCAAGTCCACTTGAGGAGCACAGAAGTCCACCCAGAGTCCAAAAAACTGACAAGGCTTCTCATAAAGTAAAAGGAATCTCCAAGGTTGACCCAAACTTCCAAAGGGACTCTGAGGTTGTTGGCTGTGCCAACAAACCTGCCCCTACCCCTACCCCCACCCCCGTTCCCACTCCAACATCTGCTCCCTCGACTGCTCCTGTTTCTGCCATAACTACCCCAGTACCAATCCCTCGCTCCCATGAGTGGGTTCCTCCCAGCAACAGCGAGAACCTTCCCTCCAGTGTATTCCGGCACCCTGCACACACTACTACGAATCCCACCCGCAAACGCAAGCACAAACCTCCCCCTCTTAAAAACAAGGTGCACCCCAACACAGACAGACCATTCTCAGGACACCACAAACCTTGACATCCCAAGGTTCCAACAATCAGTATGCAAGTGAAGGCAGATTTTAGGAATAGAGTCATAAGGCTAAGGGGCTGAAGCTCAAGGGTTAAAGCCTTTCGTGAGAAAATGAGGGCCTGGTGACAGCAGGTTTTGTAACCAGGTCCTCAAGAATAGCAAATGCAATACTACTTTCCCAAACAAAACCAAATAACAGACCATAGCCTTAAGTTCCAACCTACAAGTCTTTCGATTGGTAACACCTTACTAGAAGTCACAAGATGGAAACTAGGTGCAGGTCACCATGGTTTCTACAATCCTCAAGAAGTTCCATTTGATGCAAGTTGCCCTTTTTCGTCCCCTCTCGCAGTGACCTCAAGTCCAACCTCTTGACCCTGGTGGTCATTTGGGTTGAAACCGACAAGAGCACACCTTGTGCTGTGGCAGAAATAAAACAAACTCTTGAAAGAGACGATGAAGGACTGCAACAGCATGCCTGTTGATGCAGGATGGCTCAAGCTTGATGGCACTTGTCATACAATGTTTTTAGTTACGTTTGATGAATAGTGTTCTTTTTTTTGTGTTGTTGTTGTTGTTGTTGTTGTTGTTGAAGGAAGCTATGTTAAGGTCATGGGTGTATGTATTGCCCATTGATGCAGAATAGGCACAACTTATTCAGAAAGGGCTCACACTGACAAACTCGCACACAAACAGACATAAGACACATCTAGAAATGCAGGTACGTAAATATAGAGCTTCGAGGTACTTGTGCATAGTTCATGCTTCTTAATACAAGAAAATAGACACAAACATATCAGAAAATACATGGACTTGTACGATTTCCCCACCTACACTTACACACTCGCACTAATACTTCTGAAGAGGCCATCAGGGTGCTAAACAACTAGTAATCCTCAGGATTTCACGAACGCAATTGCATGCAAGCTCCATTCAGAGGTTTTTCAGAGTGAAATGGACCCGAGGGCGAGTGAGAGAAGAGTAAAACGGAAGGAAAACCGAGAGAAGGGAAAGGGATTAGTTCGATAAATTAGATAACGGGAAATGTTAAGAGAGCATTAAGACAAAAAGGTACGTCCCTCATTCAAGCACAACACCCAGAATTCTCTGTATGGGGATTTGTTGTTCCAGCAGGTAAAACTTATTTTAAGTAGTTTGTTATTGAATGAAAAATCAGCTTATGAAATATGGAAGTGTTTGTTGCTGCCTTCTATGATGTTTTGAATCTAATTTAAAAAGCACTTTGTATTGATGTTATAAAATGAATGATTGTGACGGTATCGGTGTGATTTAGTTTGAATGTTATGGAAAATGTTTTGCAGAAATAATAAGCTTGGTACGAACATAAGAGATAGTTACAACAGCATTACTCGCCGTATAATTTTGCCAAAGCTTGCTACTCGAGTAACAAGAGATTAACTTCAGTTTCTTTTGTACTTAGCACTTTATTTCAATGTCAAGCTTTAGTGCTTCGCCATATTTAACTAGTGTGTAATGTTTCTTCACATACAGCTTTCCAGAACTATTCTCTTTGAGTATTATACACAAGCTGCATCAGGATATTAATTACCATTCATTTTCATGAATTTGTTTTTATAATGTGTTGATTTTATGTCTCTTGTGAAGTACTAAAACCATGTTGTTTACCGTGATGACGCTCAGGGACCCTCTTTGTAAAAAACTCAAACCAGGATTTTGTTTGTTTGTTTGTTTGTATTGGCTTCAATCAATACATGTATTAAGGTCTCATATAATGAAATTAGAGTAGTTAAGAGTGATTGGATGATGAAGTGATGCTTAAGTGTTCAAACATATCCACTACAGGGAGTTTTGATTCTGTCAAAAGGTCACATCCACTACAGTAACGTCCTTATTCAGGCCATTCCAGATGAAGTTATGAAAGGTCATGTGTATCTGTACATATTGGTGTGCCCTGATGTAAATATTGTATTAGAGTTTGATTGCATTTTTTAAATCTCATTTGCCTTAACCGCACTGAGAGGAAATTCTGTTTTGTTTTCATTACACAAAATGGACGACGGTATGTACACTCATTTCACACAAACGCTTTGCTGCATATTTCATTTCTCCGGCATTGACCAAAAGAAAGAAACACCCAAAAGTATGAAAGTATTGCTTTTTTGTTTGTTTGTTTTTTAACAGAACTACACACAGCACAAGTGGTCATTTTTTAAAATATAATGGCTTTTTAGTAGTTCTTCGCAGGACAGTACTGCCGCTGAAATATTTCATACTTTTAGGTGTGTGTCTGGCATTTCAAGCCAGCCATATGTGCCAAAACCAACTTGCATGCAATAATGTTTTAATAATATTTTTTTGTATTAAATGCTGAAGGTAAAGTGTTGATTGCAGGTTTGCCATTTTGTGTTGTATTGTGCTGTTGTACTTGTAACTTTGTAGCACTTCGCTTTACATGCTTTTGCACTTGACAAAGTCAAATAAAGAGTCTGACAGCTGAGAGTCTCAGGTTCCTGTGGGGCTTCAATTCAAGATATTGATTTCACTTTTAAGGCTCACTGGTGCTACAACAGAGACATTACATTGCACTTTGAGATTTCTGGGAAATCTGAACTGATAAGTCCATTGGGATAAATTGTTCTCTGGTATCTACATAGAGGGTATATGGCTTATTTAAGGTCAATAATTGTCCAGATACGGTTTTACAGGTCCATTTACAACTCTAGAAATCTTCTGCAGGATGAAATGGTCTATTTTTTGCCTTATTTGGAAGGGTCATGAATATTAATGCAGAGTTCTGCTCTGATTGGCTGTTTCACTGCGCGGCTCAATGATAGCAGGCACAACTTTACTGACCGTCTTGACGATGGAGAGATTAGGCATTCAACCTTATATATATCAATCAGTATATAATCATACTTCAGTTGTCAAAAATATAAATAAATAAATATCAAATTACTATCGTTTCAACTTAAATGGTGGAGGTGGTGACGCTAGCTAGAAGGATCGAGTGAGCTATGTGTAAGCAACTAAACTAACATAGTATGTTACGTATCTATGGTTGCATTTACTAATTTATGACAACACTGGCATGAAATAATATTAACCTGTCATTAGACATACTATTTAGTTATGTAAACCACTTGGAATAGCCTATTCTTACCGTATAGCATCTTGCGTTGGATCTAGACAACAACAGGAATATTATCGTTAATGTTGTCTCTCTAAGAAACTTTCGATTTAATCAGAAATGGTTTAGACAGTCAAGAAGTGGATAAAATCACTTACTGCTTGCAGGAATATGGTTGGAATTGCCCCTTTCTTCAGTGTCCTGTTTGATATTGTCCCAGGTTTGAAAACTGTCCGTGGTGAAATGGGCTGAGCAAACTAACAACTTTGAATTAAATTGTTGCGATATCCGATTATAAATAAACATCAACCATGCCTGTTGACATGTTTTATTTGTGGGAAGAGTATGAAACGTCTTCACATCCCCTGCACAGCCTGGAACATAACATTTGTTTCCATGATCTGCCATGTTCGCTATCCTCACGTCAGGTTTACTGCTGCAGAACTCCAGTTGATACGGCGGCTGCGCAGTTTCTCCAGATAGTGAACATGTGCTTGCTTATGAAAATGTTGGGGGGCGTACATATTAATGATCCCGTGTATTGCATCACTGCTGGTGTTATGTTGAGAGTCGCCTATTTTTCCGTGGTGTTTTTCACAAACGAGATTTACATATGAAGGAGGCTGTTTGAGACTCACTGTATGTGATTTCCATGCACTGAACTCCTGTTATTTAACTATGGCAAGGTTAATTCATTTTTCATTCTAGGGCACCTTTAAATAAAGAATTGAATTGAAATGAGTGATTTGATTCAATATTTTACTTCACATAAGAAATCTTTAAAAGTATTAACTTTAGAAAAACAAGAGCAGCTCAAATCATTCCAGAAAATTGAGGATACATTACAAGAGAAAAAACAAACGACAGATGTCTTCATTTTCATTCTTACAGAAGGTGCATATCAGCTACATCACAGCATTTGGACAAAAATGCATTACAAGGGTATATATCATGCAGAACTTTCTTTTTTTTATGTATTGGGTATGCAATATTCATATGGTAGTAAGCATGTTTTCCTCCATTGAATGTAATCTATTATAGAACCCCAGACCCCATGAGAAACAATTACCGTCCGATTAGTGCTATAGTGTAACCTTACTTTTCCCCCCTGTATATGTATTCATGTTTCCTTGACACATTTGCTCCATTGAAAAGCAACCTTGAGGTTCCGAAAAATGATCAATTCGTCAATATTTCCATTAAAAAGTGAATTTCCTACACTGATATCTATGCAGAATAAATAACACAACACGAGTGAAAGTAGACTCTGAAGAGCAGGAGTATTTTTGCAAATTTCTGTTTTATTTTGTAGCGAAGCGCACACATGCACACACACATCTGATGTGGTTCACCGGTTTAGTGTTAGAAATAACCATTACACACACACACACACACACACACACACACAGAAAATGACAGAAAACAAGCAAAGAGCAATTAAAATATGTAAAGTCACAGTAATCTTTAAGCACACTGGATTCATACGTGTCTTGGGTAACACTATGGGAAAAACATGTGGGATAGATGTTTTCCATTAAGCCGTACTGTGGACTCACTGTGTAGTTTATGTTGGCACTGCTGTGTGGACGGTTATTATCATAGACATTTCAGAGATGGGATTGATCAAGATGGGAAGAACTGCAGGAAAGAGCGTTGACCGTGTGCAATTTTGTGGTACTGCTAAAAATGGCATGCGATTATGCCAGTGCGTGTCTTTCCATCCATCCTTCAGCAGACAGAGCAGCGCTTTGTGAAATTCATTCATACAGTCAGTCAGTTTCTCACAGCATTGAGTGAGGCTGCGTACCCGCTGAACGGATCTGGTGGAACAATGGGTTGTTGTGAAGGTGAAGAAATCTTATCCAAACCTCCACCTTCAGGAAAAGATTAATTTGTCTGGACTGATGGGAACGCAGCATCTCTCGGCCTCGGTTAAAAACACTTCACGGGTCTCTCGCTAAACAAAGTCCGTGAAATCGTCGACGGTCGACACCAGCCTCTTCCTCTGGCCGCCGTCCGGGTTCGAAGCAGAAGCGGAGGGCTGGTGGGTGGGTTTATTCTGCATGGGGGCGTGGCTCTGAGTCAGTGAGATTCCATGAGTGGGGCGCGACTGGATTTCCTCCTGAGCCTATTGATGGAGAAAAGTGAAGAGAAAGCAATTCCACAATGCATTATTTATTTAATACATACTGTATATGCAATACAATGCATGTATTATGTATTATAGTGAGCGCTCTCACCCGGGTCCTGAGCCTCTTGATGTGTCTCAATCTTGCCAGCCATTTTGAAGCGTACGCGTCCGATGGGTTCGTCCTGCACTGGTGCACCAGCGACGCCATCTTTCCAAGACAAACGAGAAAATAAAAGACCCATTAAAAGAGTATAATGGAATCGCTTATTCTTAAAACAGTCGTTTCATCTTGTGCGTATCAAAAGCTGCCTTCACGTGAGATAATCAGAATTATCGTAAATACTAGTTTTCTAGTTAAAAAGAAAAGGACATGAACACCCTCTCAAGTCAAAATTTGAATGCAATGAGCTCGTAATCACGAATTCAGAAGTGGGAAGTAGGAAATTTCCGATAGCACGTGAAGACAGCATAAGAGCAGTTGAAGTCGCCATAGAACACCTTCCAGATTGTGACATTTTTGAGTGAAATATGTTGAACAAGAAAATGCTTTGATTGGATTGTGACAAGTAAGGCGTATATTGGAATATACTTCGCACTGCCACAGTAGAAACACATTTCAATATAATTCCCAAACTAAAGTACTTCTGTCTACTAAAGGCCAATTCACACCGCACAGACAAACGCCAACAAACAAGTCGGTCGTTGGATTTAGAATTTTGTTTTAGATTAAAAAAAGTTTGTAAACTTGAGAAAGCCTGACCATAAGTCTTATAGAAGTCTTTACAATTCGAACTACTTAAGTTTGAATTTTGAAGGTTTTCAGTTTGAAGTAGTTTTGAAGGCAATACAAAATACAGACAAGGATACAGATAGACGGATAGACAGATAGATGCATGTTTTAGCACATTGCTAGCATGTTTAGCACATTGCTAACATTAATTGACGGATGGACGGATGGAGATAGAAAGAGGATAGATAAATAGATGGATGGAAAGAGATAGATAGAGGATAGATAAATAGATGGATGGAAAGAGATAGATAGAGGATAGATAAATAGATGGATGGAAAGAGATAGATGGATGATAGATAAATAGATGGATGATAGAGATAGATGGATGGATGGCTAGATGGATGATAGAGATAGATGGATGGATAGATAGATGGATGGAAAGAGATGGGTAGATGGATGGAAAGAGATGGATAGATAGACAGACAGACAGACAGACAGACAGACAGACAGATAGATAGATAGATAGATAGATAGATAGATAGATAGATAGATAGATGGCTAGATGGATAGAGATAGATGGATGGAAAGAGACAGACAGACAGACAGACAGACAGACGGACGGACGGACGGACGGACGGACGGACGGACGGACGGACGGACGGACGGAGATATAGAGATGGATGGATGGATGGATGGATGGATGGAGATAGATAGATGGATAGAGATGGATGGATGGATGGATGGATGATAGATAGATAGATAGATAGATAGATAGATAGATAGATAGATAGATAGATAGATAGATAGATAGATAGATAGATAGATAGATAGATAGATAGATAGATAGATAGATAGATAGATGGCTAGATGGATAGAGATAGATGGATGGAAAGAGACAGAAAGACAGACAGACAGACACAGACAGACAGACAGACAGACAGACAGACAGACAGACAGACAGACAGACAGACAGACAGACAGACAGACAGACAGACAGACAGACAGACAGACAGACAGACAGACAGACAGACAGACAGACAGACAGACAGATAGATAGATAGATAGATAGATAGATAGATAGATAGATAGATAGATAGATAGATAGATAGATAGATAGATAGATAGATAGATAGATAGATAGATAGATAGATAGATAGATAGATAGATAGATAGATAGATAGATAGATAGATAGATAGATAGATGGATGGAGATAGATAGATGGATAGAGATGGATGGATGGATGGATGGATGGAGATAGATAGATGGATAGAGATGGATGGATAGAGATAGATGGATGGATGGATGATAGATAGATAGATAGATAGATAGATAGATAGATAGATAGATAGATAGATAGATAGATAGATAGATAGATAGATAGATAGATAGATAGATAGATAGATAGATAGATAGATAGATAGATGGCTAGATGGATAGAGATAGATGGATGGAAAGAGACAGACAGACAGACAGACAGACAGACAGACAGACAGACAGACAGACAGACAGACAGACAGACAGACAGACAGACAGATAGATAGATAGATAGATAGATAGATAGATAGATAGATAGATAGATAGATAGATAGATAGATAGATAGATAGATAGATAGATAGATGGATGGATGGAGATAGATAGATGGATAGAGATGGATGGATGGATGGATGGATGGATGGATGGATGGATGGAGATAGATAGATGGATAGAGATGGATGGATAGAGATAGATGGATGGATGGATGATAGATAGATAGATAGATAGATAGATAGATAGATAGATAGATAGATAGATAGATAGATAGATAGATAGATAGATAGATAGATAGATAGATAGATAGATAGATAGATAGATAGATAGATAGATAGATAGATAGATAGATAATACGAAGAAGAAGAAGAATAATAACGATACGTTTAAATGGCTTGAGAAAGCCAACTTAATGAAATGCTATGCTCACACTGCTCCAGAAGACAAACACTGATTGAACACGTCCAGTTGTGTGAAAACAAACCCTGACCAACGGCAGCAGACGCCGACAGGGTAACACACTAATCCGACAAAGGCGTTTGTATGTGCGGTGTGAATTGGTCTTAAAGGCTTCTAAAGTTCCATGGTAACCATGGCAACAAGAAGTTATTAATCCACCCCAAAATAGTCCTTGTCCTGAGTGAAACCCCAGTTTTGCATTTATCCTCCCCTGACCTGCCGGCCATTTTGTGGCATGTTGTGCTAATTGAAGGCAGAAGCAGTGGGCTGCGCTTCCCGCAGTGATTTGTAGTGGAGGAAAGCACGGGTGTGTGAGTCACACCGAACAGCCTTATTACACCATCTCCACTACATCTCCACTTATCACAGCAGGTGGCAAGAGTTGCGAGCTCAACTATCCAAGAAAAAAACAAAACAAAACAAAAACACCACACTGCATGGAGAGAATGAATGCTAAGAGTTGTGCGCGACCATTTTCCAGCTTACAGAAACGGTCTTTATTTGTGGTCTTCGTTGAAAACATCATCATTACTGCACTCACTCTGCATCATTTGCACCACACACACAAATGATACCTTCAATTATGACCATCTGCACCTGAAAAACACTTGCACCTCCAAAAACACAATTTTCTCAATGCAATTTCTCAAGTGAATGAATTGCATAAAATGTTCAGACAGACAAAAACATAAAAATCAATGGCACAGAGGTCAAAAACATCATTCTATGTTTTCTAGGGGTGGGAATCTCTTTGTTGCTGCGGCACACGGAAAAGGTTTCGTCTCTCAACACGAAATCCACAACTTTTTTTTTGGCACAGTCTGAAGATGACACGATTCAATTTTGGTGTAATTCAGACAAACGGTCTAAGAGGAGTTTGAAAAAGTATGTTTTTAAAGACAATCAAAATGGCGGACAGGAAGTTTGGCTGACTATGGCAAAATTGGTGTCTATGTTATTGGGTGTCCAGTGTCATTACAGGCTAAAGTTATCAAAAGTTATTAGCATCTTTGGAATTTTCATTATAAATACTTTTGACCATAAGGCGGTGCTGCCCCAAGGCTTTTTGAGTACCGTCAGGACAGGACAAGACTCATACAGAAGTTATAAGCAAAAAAAGCCATTTTTCATATCTTCTGACCAGTAGGTGGCACTGTGGCGAAACTCTGCATGTAGCCTCAGGTCGTGGCTGTCATAACACACCAAGTTTGATCAGAATTTGCTAAAGCGGTGTGGAGATATAGTGTCACATCCATTTTGGCCTGTTCTTTGTTGAATTCGTTTTTTGCGATTGGTTTGACCGATCAACTTGAATTCCTTAACCTTTTGTCGGCATGGGTTTCTAACGGAAAATGACATCATATGGTGCATTCGTATCAACTTTGGACAGCACTAGAGGGATTGAGTTAGAGACTATGGTGACAGTTCAGACTGTGCCAAATTTCATTTGCTATGGTGACAGTTCAGACCATAAATATCCATAATAAAGGCTAGATGTCTTACGGCGGAGTCTCTAACGTCATCACCGGCGGCCATCTTGTCACAGGCAGGGCTCTGTGGTACCTGATGTAAGGCGAGTGATCTGCATGAACACAAATACTCTTATCTCACTGAAATCTTGACGGATTTACAAATGGTTTGGTTTCTTACAAATGTTATTAACGTGGCTATAATTATGGATGCTTGAACAAATTATGAATAATTTTTCATAAGTATGCAGTGTCATAACTACATCTCTGACGTTTATAACAAATCAAACAGTTTGAAAATCGGTAGAAAATTGGGCAAGTTATGGTTATTTAAAAAGTGCAAGCACCCATGAAAACAATGTTACGAGTGAGCGAGCTGCCTGTGACAAGATGGCCGCCAGGTGCGGACGTCGACCTCCATTGGCCAGCAGCGCGGACGAGACATCGAGCCTTTATTATGGATATCTATGGTTCAGAATGTGTTCCATCTGTGTGCCAAATTTCATAACTTTCCCGCAAGCAGTTCTATGGGCTGCCATTGACTTCCAGAGCAGAGGAAACAGAAGAAGAAGAATGCCACCTTCGATGCTTGGCCCCTAATAAACCCTTTTTGGCATACCATAATAATAACCTGTAGCCCATCTGAATGATATATATTACAGTTTTTTATAATCGCTATGACACATTTATCAATACTTTTAACACATTTCCTAAACTCTCAACACAGTTAGCACAACATCTGTCTGTGTAGGCTATACAATTAACACATTTATTGTGGCTTTTACACAAAATGCATATAGTTAACACAAATTTAAAATGCTTGAACTTCTTTTACACACAAGCTCAACCAAGACCAAAACAATGAATTTGTACTGCCAAATTTACCAATGCTTTAACACTTTATGTCAGAACAGATAACCTCATGTTCTAAACCTAACCTTATAGGCTAAAGTCAAGGTAAACAGCTGTTTATATCGAGAATTGAAACACTAATATATCCCCTGTATTTTATTCCATTTGTACTGATAAACAGCTGATTGAATTTGTGCAAATATATAAATCACAGCTGATTCCCATCTAGGAATTGTTCAGCTGTTGTTCTTTCAATCACATGACCATATGGTATACAGTAAAAGAGGGCCTATTTGGGCTGCTCTTGTGTGAAAAAGGAACAATATAGAGTAACACAAAGAAAGTCATAAAAAGGCCTGCATGAGGGAGAGGAAGACGAGTACCAGGACAAGGGAGAGGAGTGGGACAAGGGCAAGGGAGAGGAATGCCTGGACATGGGCAAGGTAGAATGAGGGTAACTGATGAAATAAGAGCTACTATCATAGACCATGTCATAAACCACAGGCTATCATACAGAGAGGCAGGTGAACGAGTACAGCAAAACTCAGCCGGGACACAGTGCCATCCATTATTCAGATTTTTCAAGAAACCAACAAGTAGGACATTGTATAAGCGCTTCTCCTACTGCAAAGTATAAATAATTTTACCATGCATTACAGTGACTGTATGCCTCTTGTTCCTAACTGTATTTAGTCTATCTAAGGATTCAGCGTCCTCCCTCAGGGGGCAGAGGAAAGCTCCTAAATGAAGAACAGGCATTCTATAAAGCTACTCTGAGATGGGTCATTCCTTTTTTGTATTGAATTTCTGCAGCAAAAGAAACGATGCATGCATTTACTAAACCCAACAAAACAAAAATGTGGAGTCTTCAAAAGACACAATCTATGATCAATAAAATATACTTTCTATTGTATAAGGGCAGACCTGATACATATAAAATAATGCATTTTCTGTATTTCCATCGGATGTTAGTGTTTTTATGACATTGTGCTATGAATGACTAAATGTTCCTGTTGGTACGAGAACTTTTTTAGGAAAAAAATTGGATTTTGAGACATGTTTGAATTGTTTCGGTAGACATAGTGTGTTGTGTTAGTGTATTATCGTACACTAGAGTGTGTGTGTGTGTGTGTGTGTGTGTGTGTGTGTGTGTGTGTGTGTGTGTGTGTGTGTGTGTGTGTGTGTGTGTGTGTGTGTGTGTGTGTGTGTGTGTGTGTGTGTGTGTGTGTGTGTGTGTGTGTGTGTGTGTGTGTGTGTGTGTGTGTGTGTGTGTGTGTGTGTGTGTGTGTGTGTGTGTGTGTGTGTGTGTGTGTGTGTGTGTGTGTGTGTGTGTGTGTGTGTGTGTGAGTGAGTGAGTGAGTGAGTGAGTGAGAGAGAGAGAGAGAGAGAGAGAGAGAGAGAGAGAGAGAGAGAGAGAGAGAGAGAGAGAGAGAGAGAGAGAGAGAGAGAGAGAGAGAGAGTTGGCTCGCCCCTCCCTCGTGCAGTATAATTGGTTGACACCGCGTGATTGACAGGAACAGACGAACGAAGCTGATCAGACAGTTGAAACGAATGTGGTCTAACAGCCCTCGTCAATGTCAAAATGATTGAGATGGCCAATCAAATCAAAGTAGGCGGGGTTTATGTTCTCTTTTGGCTCGTGCACACTGCACAGTCTTCACACACAGACGAGCGCGTCAATATATCGCTTAATGCCGTTGCTGAGAGAGACTCTATTCTTTCCGGTGAAATCACAAAACAAAATGCAAGCGTGTCCATGGTCTTCTTATACAATCATTGATGAACATCTTTGATTTTAATGAAGAAAAACTACATGAGGGCGGATTAGAACCCGAAACCTTTGACACGGTTGACAAAAATTCGACCACTAGACCACTAGAGAATTCGAAAGTCTTTGCGGATCTATGTATTTATTCGCTCACTCATACGAAGACTATCGGGACTAATAATATATTAATGCAAATATTGTTTACAAATAGTCCCAAAAAGATTATTTCCCAACTAGAATTAGACCTAGAATTTCGCTCACTGTTCTGTTTGACCTGTTACGGCTTTGCTGTGAACTAGTCTATTATTTAAAATTAAATTAAAATCATTCATTATTTCATATTACATGATTTAATTTCTATAGGCTATATTTAGTTAAAATTCAGAGGAACAGTTCACGTTCAGAAGAAACATTCATGTTGAAGAACTGTTAATAATAAAGATTGTGAAGATTGGATCAGTTGTGCTACTTTTTTTTTGGAATACTTGAAACACTTTTTATGTGAAATACTTGATGCGGTCCAGCCTGACCCAGAGTCTACCTCCAGCGGCCCCCAGGTAAAATGAGTTTGAGACCTGGTCTAAACCCGTTTTTTCAGATGTATTTCTAAGAAAAAGAAAACAGTTTTATAGTCGGAACAATATGGTACATTAAAAATCAAGTACTTTTGTACTTTTACTCAAGTAAAATTGGAAAGAATATTACTGCAGTAAAAGTTTAAAGGACTCCTATTAGGACTCCTATTAGGCTATCTGTATTTGTACTCAAGTATTTGATTTGTGTACAACTGATTTTGACATAATTGTGTGTGCTTTTGACCATTCAAGCACAATAAACTGTGAAATTAGCCGTATAGCCGATAAACTGTGAAAGAATTGAATTCGTGATTGGGATTGTAGACTGTAAAAAAATATGGACGTAGTGTCCGTGACATTAGTGTTACTTTTGTCACCTATTTTTAATTTAGTCTTAGTCTTGTGCCAAATGTCCTTGTTAGTTTTAGTCATTCACATATCTTTTTTTGTTAGTCAAGTTTTAGTCGACTAAAAGTCTCGTCATTTTAGTCTAGTTTTAGTCAAAAGACAACTCAAGGTATCTTAGTGAAGTTTTAGTCGACTAAAAATCTAGTCGTTTTAGTTTTAGTCAAAGGAAAACTCAATATATTTTGTGGCAAAATAAGTTACATAAAATATATATAACCTGCATAATGTATGTGCAATAACACCATAGCTAACTGGTTGATTTACAGCGTAGATGCCTAAAATCAGCATTAGCTTATGAGACGATGGGCACAAATATTGATTTCGATCTTGATTCAGTATGAATTCATATGTATATAGCCTACTGTACATATAAGTAAAAATAAGTTTGTAAGTAAGTGTATGGTCACATTTGACCATCAATGAGTATAAGTGTGACTTAATTAGTAAGGAATACCTGAGGGTTAAATACAAGAAAACATTAATATTAATGTTAACAATGTTGCATCTCTACCACGCTCCATAATAAAATTATACTGTAAATGTGGCTGACGTAATAATCAATGCACACTATGCTGTACTGTTTACCAAAAATTGCTGCAAACACCTGTATAGTGAAGCTTTTGTGCAACTTAGACGGCTTAAGCCATTCAAATGTATTGACACAGCGCTAGAAGTATTGAGCGCTCCGGGAACCACGTGACCGTGCGTGCCCCGCGAGATGACAGGCTGGCAGCAACAGGAGTCTGAGACCTGTACTTGAGCAACAGCGCAAACTCTTTTGGAATATTTTGAACAGCTGAGTATTCATCTCATTAAGAAAAAGTAGAGACGATTGTAGACAAAAATGAAGAGAGATTTTATCTTAGTTTTTATTTTATGCAAAACATTTTAGTCTCGTCCTTTTTCGTCAACAATAATGCATGTTAATTTAGTCTTAGTCGGCGTTTTTGGACATTGGTACAGTCTCGTCATCGTCTCGTCTTCGTCATGGAAAAAAAGGTTGTTGACCAACATATTTAGTCTCGTCTGACGAAATTAACACTACGTGACATCATTAATAGGATTCTGAAGAGCAGTTTTGAAGCGTAAAGTAGGGTCGAGCTGGCCATTGCCATCTTGGCAGCGCGTCACTCCCGGATAACAGAAAATGGGCAAAGAGGCGGGACGTGGGCGGAGCTGAGGTGACGTGATGACTAACAGACAGCAGATAAACGGCTATCCACCTGTCACTCAAAGTGGCCACGCCCTTAATTATGCATAACTTTAAGGCTTTATATAATGTAAACGAGTTATAAAAAAATTCACCCCCTCACAGTTGTCATGAAGGGCAAAATTAGCCGTATAGACCAAAACCACAATTTGTCCCAGGCTGTAAACATGTTTTAATCTGCTGTAAAGTTGGGCATTTTAAAGTCGGCATGAAACGGAAGTTGAGATCGTCTTTTTCTCCTTATTGTGACGTATATATCCGAGTGAAACAGCTTCTGAATTTAGAAAAAATTGTGGGGCGGGGCTTGATTTTCGTCCTTTGAAATCAGATTTGAATGCCAGTTTGCACTCAGTTGTGGAGAAAAACTCGATCTATCTCTTAAATAAATGTATTTTCTCTCTAAATCTTTTCTACATGTTACTGAGCATATTTCCTCACTTTTCGCTGGTTTATGCTACAGATTTCACTTATTTTAAGACTTTTATGGCTTTATTTCTGTAAAACTTTTTTCTCAGCTCTCCCTTATAAGGGGGGCGCGCCGTACGCATGTTGCATCCCTAACTGCGAGCCGTCACTACAAGCTGTTCGTCCGACTATATTGAGTAATTTTTACATAAAAAAAGCTTTTATTTCTCATTTCTCTCTTTTTGCCTCAAGTCTTTCCTGAAGAAGGTATTGTGTACACCAAGAAAAATGTACCTAACCACCATATTGCTACGATCAGTGAGAGGTTTCTGAGAGGCGGTGCAGAAACGAGACAGGGGGCGATAACCCCGCCCTCGCGCCATAGCACATGACCGGGAGAGTAGTTGTTTCGATGGGGGAGGGAAAGTTAACGTATTTGATTAAAGATTATAAGGGTAAATTAATTTTTACAAATTAATGAAGTGCACAGATAAATCAGTTATAGTAAACACTACAGTATTAAATATAAAAAACGAATTGTAAAATTTGATTTCATGCCGCCTTTAACATGAGGCTCAATGAGATTCTGCTCCTTCTGGAGCCTGTCCCTAGCGGCCAGTCGATAAACTGCAGTTTAAGTCACTTCCATGTTGGCTTCAAGAGAAACTGCGGGAGGTTGCCGCTTGGTTGGGATAGAAAATGATAAAAAAAACAAATTCTCTCTATCAAGATTTGTGAAAAACAAGAAAATAAAACAAAGTATGAAAAACATTGAGAAAGGAAACCGCGGAGACTCACGTTGGCGTGCAGTGCCATCTGTCTCACGAGCAGCGGAAGGTTGCGGTCAGAAACGATCTTTGCCACACTGGTGTCGACCAAACCCTCCAGATCTGAGAGAGAAAAAGGAGTCACAGAATAACACATACATGCAGTCACTTCTGCTTCTCTATAATACTAATATCTGAATGAAAGCGGGTTATTTCCACCTTTCCGACACTGCAGCGTGACCAGGTTGCTCTCATAGTCCAGTGGCTTTATGAGCACCTCCACAAAGTTGAACTGGCCCTGTCAACATCAACACACAAAACATCATATTTGATAAACGGCTCAGTAAGAAAGAATGAGGCAAAACCAGTAATGAAGTGTAAACGGACTCTCTCACACACCTTGATGGTGCCCAGTTTGTACTCCTCCCCGGAGTCGTTGTAAACCACCACTACAAAGTCGTTGCCGATGTGACGTTTCTTATTGCAGCAGCCCTTGTCGCTCTCGCGGTTCGGCATGAGAGTGGCTATATGGAAAATGGCTGCGGAGGGAAGAACACGGCTGCATTAGTCAGACGCGGCGGCTTTCACCTTGTGCTCAGCGCTCTCTTTATGAACAATTAAGTGTCCTCAGACGCCTCACATAATGAGCTCAATATACTCAGTGATGGATCACAAACCTCAACAGTGACTGAAGTGGATAAAGTCTCTCCCAGGTTTGCCTGGAGTTTTCTAAATGTTGTGGTTTTTCAAGGAACTTAATAATAATTATTAATAATAATAATAATAGTTATTAATAATAAATATGATTACAAGAATAAAAATAATAATTACAAAAATAATAGAATGAGTATAACAAGAATATTTATTAAAATAATTATTGGAATGAAAAACACTAATTTGTATTATATTACTATTATTCTATTATAATTGTTGCTTAAATTTAACAGTGAGTGAAGAAATGCTGACTAGATCGTGAAAGGTTTGCTAGTACAAGAAATGTAAGTAAGATTTACAAGAAATTACAAGAAATCTTGTACAAGATTTCATAATTACAAGAAATCATAATAAATAAGTATTAATTATGACTACTACTACTACTACTATTATCATCATTATTACACACACACATATATATATATATATATATATATATATATATATATATATATATATATATATATATATATATATATATATATGTGTGTATGTATGTGTGTATGTATGTATGTATGTGTGTATGTGTGTATGTATGTTTGTATGTATGTATGTATTGTTAGAATTGATAATACATATTCTTATAGTTATTTTATTAAAGGGGTGGTAAAGCACACTCTTTCGAAGGTTTGATTGTGTTTGTGGGGTGCACTGTAACATGTGTTCATGCTTCGTTTTTAAAAAATTGCATTATATTTCATATATTTTACCTGTATTCTACACTGCTCTGTCCCTCCTTGTAAAAACGGTCTGATGGTTTCCGGATTTTATGAAGCCAGTCCCTCAAAAATACGCAATGGGCTCTGATTGGTTAGCTGGCCCAGTGTGTTGTGATTCGCTAACCGCCTGCCTAGAGCACGTTTATCAGAACGTCACGCCCCTTACCTTCGCCGGTAGCCTCAAGCTAAGCCTGTGCTTCGGGTACAATAGCGTCAATAAAACCATACCAATTTGAGCCCGAATCAGACCCAGACAATTTTAGGGAAGATGATCGAGCAGACCCTGTTCAGTCCTCAAGAGTAAAGACTGCGGATCTATAGTGAACGATTTGCCAAATATCTGTCACAAGAACGAACACTAAACATGGCTTTACTAGTAACCAAATCAAACATAGAACCATGTTTAGCATGCCTGTAGATGAACAATACATAAAAGCTCTAATCAAAGAATAATTTACACTAATGCCAAGTTCGCTGTTGAGATTTTAAAACGTTTGTAACGTTAGGTGTTTGTCAGATAACGTTAATATGAATGAGCATTTAACAAACTGGTTTGCAGAACAGCGTTGTCATCTGTGTACTTCCTTGCTACAACATAGACTACAATTAACAACACAAACTATTACAGGAAAACACATAGACGAAAAATAAATCCTACTTACGGTTTGTGGCCCGTAAACAGCTTCTTTTAATCCATCTTTCAGGACAAGCCGTTGTGCGAATCCCGCTTTCATAGCGCTCGTGAAGATTGTGGAGCTTTGCTCCGTGAGATGAGCCGCGGTCATCCGCGCGCGCCCGTCTCTTGCGGCGTTCACACCGGACGTGAATAAATCGCGCTATTCGCGCGAAGGTGGACGCTTGAACATTTTGAGTTTACTCGCTTCATTCGCGCGTGACATTCACTTCACAACAGACGCAAATTCGCGTCATAGGAGGGACTTCTGCCAGCGGCTCGTCTCGGTGAGAAATGACTGACATGGGCTGTGTTTACGTCTTTTTTTGTTAAAATGTACTGTTAATGTGTGACAAAACGGAGTTTTAAGACTTTTTCAGTCGATAATGTAGTTGTTTAAAGTTCAAATCTGTGGTTTATTTATATAAAGAGTGCCTAATAGTACATTTTATCTGGCGTTTTCGGAGTTGTGAGCTCCAGCGGATCAGCGGCGCTTACACTGGCTGGTTTATCTCGTGCATCTGAACCGCAGCTCCTGTATAGCAAATACAGACGAATATTGTCCATTATGTCACATTTTCTGGTCTTCTCCTCTGACCCCTGTCTGTCTCGTGCTTTGATTTCGTCGGCATTGGCAACAACACTCTCCAGCCTACTAACTAGCCTACCACAACAACTATTCCTCGCTGCGATTCAAAATGGCCTCGCCCCCCCTTATTTCATATTCTCGGAGGAGGGGTTTATGTAAATATTGGAGCTGGTGATGTCAGCACACCCTGGAGGAATGTGTAGTAGTCCCTACTGGCCGTTTGCTGTAGTCCTTAGAAATTGATTTCTTTAAAAGCAAATATCTCCCTTTGCTTTAAACTTTGAACGTTGTAACTTTGCAGATGTTGTTTATGCTCAAACAGCAACATTACACACTAGCTAAAGTTAGAAAAGTGAAATCGTGGTTTACCACCCCTTTAAGAAAATGATTTTAATATACAATATATAGCAATATAATAGTTACAGTATTTATTATTATTACTGCAATATCATTATTATTGTTGGGAATAATAATTATTATTTTTCTATTTCTTACTACTACTACTACTACTAAAACTACTACTACTAAAACTAATAATAATAATAATAATAATATGATGTGACACTGTAATGCACTCTGACCTTGCATGATGTCATCGTGCCAGCAGTAGGTGAACTCGCCGTCGTCTCCGTACTGATCCAGTCCACCCAGGAAGATCTGGTCTGGGTCGCAGTCTTTCAGGTGGATCAGTTTCCCCAGGCCCGTGAGGAACTGTGCGTACCGGTTGGAGCCGTACTCGTTGGACAGTATCGACACCTCGTTATTTGCCTGATCATAAACAACCATAAATCATAAAGACTTCCTACAAACCAATCTCAAACAGCAAATTGGAAAGAGAAGGATGACTCTACCTGGCCGGCTCCCACAAACACCACACCGATCTTGTGAGTGTCATACGGAGGCATCTGATCCAAGACTTTAACAGCACGATCTATCAGCTGTGAACGCCAGACCACACTAGATTAATATGAAGCTCAATAAAAAGAGGGCAATGAAAAGTGTTTGGGTGAATCTCTCAAAGAAATCTTTCATATTTCACCTCATTAAAATTATATTTAGGAAAAGTATAGTAAAAACGAATGAAAATTGTCCCGTCTAGACATTTTGAAATAAATGTTGTTTCATTAAATAAATTATTTACAACAAATATTATATATAATACATACACTATATTGTCACAAGGTTTAGGAGTGTGTTTATGGAGATTTTTGACCATTCTTCTAGAAGCGCATTTGTGAGGTCAGGCACTGATGTTGGACGAGAAGGCCTGGCTCTCAGTCTCCGCTCTAATTCATCCCAAAGGTGTTCTGTCGGGTTGAGGTCAGGACTCTGTGCAGGCCAGTCAATTCCTCCACACCAAACTCGCTCATCCATGTCTTTATGGACCGGCGCTTTGTGCACTGGTGTCATGGTGGAACAGGAAGGGGCCGTCCCCAAACTGTTCCCACAAATTTGAGAGCTTGGAATTGTCCAAAATGTCTTGGTATGCTGAAGCATTAAGAGTTCCTTTCACTGGAACTAAGGGGCCAAGCCCAAACCCTGAAAAACAACCCCCTACACCATAATCCCCCCTCCACCAAACTTTACACTTGGCACAATACAATCAGGCAAGTCCCGTTCTCCTGGCAACCCGTAAACCCAGACTCGTCCATAGGATTGCCAGACAGAGAAGCGTGATTGGTCACTCCAGAGAACTAGTCTCCACTGCTCTAGAGTCCAGTGGCGGAGTGCTTTACCCCACTGCATCCCACGCTTTGCATTGCACTTGGTGATGTAAGGCTTGGATGAGCTGCTCGGCCATGGAAACCCATTCCATGAAGCTCTTCACACTGTTCTTGAGCTCATCTGAAGGCCACATGTGGTTTGGAGGTCTGGAGCTGTTGACTCTCGAGAAAGTTGGTGACTTCTGCGCACTGTGACCCTCAGCATGCGCTGACCCCGCTCTGTGATTTTACATAGTAAAAGGTTGCTGTCGTTCCCAATTGCTTCCACTTTGTTATAATACCACTAACAGTTGAACTTGGAATATTTAGTAGTGAGGAAATTTCACGAATGGACTTATTGCACGTGACAGCCAATCACGGTACCACGCTTGAGTTCACTGAGCTCCTGAGAGCGAGCCATTCTTTCACTAATGTCTGTAGAAGCGTCTGCATGCCTAGTGCTTGATTTTATACACCTCTTGATTTTATACACCTGTGTGTATAAAACAGTAACAAATGCATTGCTCATGGTTAATTCATGTTAGTTAATACATTAACTAATGTTAATAAATGAGACCTTAATGTAAAGTGTTACCAATATCTTATTTCTCTCTTTTGATTTGCGCTAAAATATGTTTTCATGAGATTCGTCCAATTATAAAGGATGTAAGAGAGACTGTCACCTGACCTGAGATTTGGGCAGCAGGAGGGGTTTGTTGGCTTCATTGCCAAAGAACGGCGAGTGATAGAGCTGCAGGAAGACGAAGCTGCAGACAGAAAGAAGAGGAGCAAAGGTCAGACTGCTGTAGAGCGCCCATCTATTGATCCTCCACTCCAACACAAGCACACACTAAACGTAATACCTTTAAAGTCCCGCTCGAGCTCCTCACTGCTTTCATCTTCCTACACACAACTTACCTCATCACACCGGAAAAAGATCAAAGTTAAAGGTGAAGAAGTTTGGAGAAGATAAGTGTTCAACTCTACTCGATCACGGAGCATGAGGTCAGAGCAGGAGAAGTGTCCTGAAACACTCTCCACACCTCATGAGACCCATTAAATACGGCCCAGCACAACTTTGCAAATTAGGATAAAACCCGGGATTAAAATCCTGCCTTGACAATAATCAAATGGAAAACATATGCTGCCCTGCTAACAATATGGAAATACATGGTTAGGATGTGCATCCAACTAACCGCAGAAGCACTGAACCAATGATATAATTATATATGCATATACATATACAGTATAAATACCTGTCTGTCTACTTATCCATCCTGTCTATCTATCTAGCTATCTATCCATCCTGTCTGTCTGTCTGTCTATTTATCCATCCTGTCTGTCTGTCTACTTATCCATCCTGTCTATCTATCTAGCTATCTATCCATCCTGTCTGTCTGTCTGTCTATTTATCCATCCTGTCTGTCTGTCTATCTGTCTATTTATCCATCCTGTCTGTCTGTCCGTCAGTCTGTCTATTTATCCATCCTGTCTGTCTGTCTGTCTGTCTGTCAGTCTGTCTATTTATCCATCCTGTCTGTCTGTCGATCTATCTATCGTTCTGCATTTTCTCCATCTCCATCTTCTCCATCACATTCTCCATCTACACTACTTCATTGGGACCCATCATTCAGGCACATGGCTTCTCATACCACTGCTATGCTGATGACACTCAGCTCTACCTTTCATTTCACCCTGACGACCCCACAGTAGCTGCACGAATCTCCAGCTGTCTGGCTGACATCTCTGCATGGATGAGAAAACATCATCTGCAGCTCAACCTGGCAAAGACTGAGTTTCTCATCTTCCCCGCCAGTCCCACCATACAACATGACTTCACCATTCAGTTAGGTACATCCTTGATTTCCCCATCAAAGTCAGTCAGAAATCTTGGAGTAACATTTGATGACCAGCTGTCCTTCAGAGAACACATTTCTAAGACAGCTCGCTCATGCCGGTTTGCGCTCCACAACATCAGGAAGATTAGACCGTTCCTAACAGAGCACGCAACACAGCTTTTTGTCCAGGCCCTGGTTATTTCTAGACTTGACTACTGCAATGCGCTTCTGGTTGGACTCCCCTCTTGTGTGATCCAAACACTTCGAATGATCCAGAATGCAGCAGCACGTCTTGTCTTCAACGAGCCCAAAAGGACCCACGTCACACCTCTCTTCATCTCCCTGCACTGGCTACCACTCGCTGCTCGCATCAAGTTTAAGGCGCTGACCCTTGCATACAGAGCCACCACGCGCTCACGCTCAGCTCCTGCTTACTTTGAGCCCATTCTACAAATCCACACCCCCACCAGAAGCCTTCGAACAACAAAGGAACGACGGCTTGTGGTACCATCACAGAGGGGGAAAAAATCCCTTTCCAGAACATTTTCATTCAACGTTCCCAGCTGGTGGAACGATCTTCCCAACACCATCCGAAACGCAGAATCATTGACATCATTCAAAAGACAACTTAAAACTCAGCTCTTCCGTGAGCACTTAACCTCGTATAAATAAATAAAATAAAAAACACTTTCCTTTCCTCTTGCTCTTCCTTCTTCCCTCCCTACTCTAGCCTGTGCTACACTGAGCAATGTACACGGTCTCAGGGTTCAGGCTCTTATTGCGCTTCTCGACTCTTCATGACCAATCACTTCATGTACCCCCAAGTTGTAAGTCACTCTGGATAAAAGCGTCTGCTAAATGCATAAATGTAAATGTAAATGTTCTGTCTGTCTATCTGTCTGTCTATCATGCGCTATCCAGCGTGGAAATTCAGGCCCTGTAGAGTGCCGTACACACTCGTTTTACGTGTATTTGGGGCCATCTATTGTTGCTGGTGTATTGACGTAAAATTCTAGACCCTGAATATAAGACGGACCTGGTTTTTCAACTGTATTTCTGAGAAAAAAAACCACGTCATATTCTGAACAATACAATATAATCATCCATACATGTTTTTTGAGTGACAGGGACCTCCAGTCCTTATTAGGAAGTAATCGTGGCTTTATCCAAACAGAGATGTTTTATACCCAACATCTTACAATCTGCTCAACAGTTTTAAATGGACTATACGTTTCAAGAAAGAGAAAGACAACATCTCTTAGTTTGACCGAATCCCATTAAACCAGACCGACACAGCCCCATGATGGAGGAAAAGGTGATTATGGGAAACACACTAGATTTCCTGGACGTCTCTCTATAAATAAGAATGCAAGCCCATCGATCGCCAGACTCTGGCAGCCCTGAACTTCACAGAGATGGATGGTAGTCATTTTCAAGTAATTCTAATTCTAAAAGGCAACAATTTGAAAGCGCTCAAACTCAAAAAGCGCCTCACTTCACAAAATGAGCCGAGCGAAGAAGGCAGGATGATTTAATGTCAACAGGGGCAACGGATGATTACAGTAATGAAAAATAATGAAGCTTTCCAGCCATATCATTACTCTCCATATGATGCTCTGCCTTTCCTGGAAAATGCAGCACTCGGTGAGGTGAGCTCAAACGGCTGCTGTTCAGAAGATTTTACAGGTGCATTAACGTTCGCTAAACATAGTCACGGCTTAGTATAGACGACGCTTACGGCATACATTACACAACTGAGCTGTTTGACGTTCGCCGTCATGGACTGTTGATAGTTTTTGAATTGCGGTGTAGTTTTTAAACAGAAACCAACACACCATTATGCAGGAGGCTTTGTCCCAGTATTTAGTTCAAGTATATGTAATGAACATTTTAATGTGAAACATCTGCTAAAAATGAGACAACCAAAAAAAAAAACACGTTTACAAAAGACCATGATGAAACTGCAACCACTAAACACTTCATCTTCTCTATTTTTATAATGTGGGAGTAATAAATAATGTGTTGAAGGTTGGCTGAGTACATATGGTTCTCATATTATCTATTATTGTGTTATTGATGAGGCTAATCTAGTGAGAAATAACATCACTGTCCTGTGGTTTAAAGGGGTAGATGCACTTTATTTACTGCCTTCATTGTGTCACTGTCCCATGGTGCATTTTAACAGATGGCTTTTGAAATTTGCACGTCAAAGTTTTAACCAAGAATTTTGAAATGATCTCTCATTAAATTATTGATAACCGATATGGTATTGCTATATCATAAATCCATAATACATTTAAGATGCTTGCCCGTTCTTTTTGATCTTGAAATCTTTGCTCTACGATCAGTTTAATTGCGTGAGAACACTTTAAAATGTGTTAAACGGAAGACGTAAAGTCATAGGATTTTGTAACAACGATTTGACTTTACCTGGGACTGAGTCCGGAGCTCTTCTCTGCGTTGGATGGACCTCCTCGGTTGTGGTACGAGTCTCTGTCCATCTTCCTCTCTCTGCGGGACGAGGGTGCGGATACTGAAATGGTGTGTCCGCGGGGTCTGTGTCCGCTGGGAGACAGGGGTCCTGGCTGGGCCGTGGGAAACTCCAGCCTCATCCTGGAGGTGGACGATGATGAGACAGAGACACTAGTGCTGGAGCTGGACGGGCCGGCGGATCCAACGCTCTCTCCCGGGGCCTCTCTCTCCGCGGGAGCCTGGACTGTCTGGATCTTGGAGCTGAGCACATCTCCTCCCACAGCACTCTGGGCTTTAATAAAAGCTTCGGGCAGAGTCTGTAGCTCTGGGGACGAGCTGGACTTATTCAAGGTGGTAGGGGAGAAGGTGAGGTCAGCGTCATGTGGTCCAGGGCTGGAAAGGGCCGTTGGTGCCTGGTCGATCGGGATACCGCCTTCACTCACCTCCTCCAGGGTCGACTTATCCTCCTGACTAGACGTCGAGGAGGACTTGAGAATAGACATAAGAAATTACTTGAAAAAATACTATAATTTTATTCTTAATATTATATAATTATTACCAAATTTTCATTATTATTATTTATAACATGTATAATATTATTTATATATTCTGTTCAAATTTATATGCATTATATATATATATATATATATATATATATATATATATATATATATATATATATATATATATATATATATATATATATATATATATATATATATATATATATATATATATATATATATATATATATATATATTAGGGGTGGCACAGTACATGAAAAAAAAACGAACCGTTCGGTTCGCTTGTCTCGGTTCGGAGTGTGTGCGTCGCACGGTTTCGACGCATGCGCAATGTATCCTCGTGCCCGTATGTTACCTCAGACAGTGGGTGTCCTTTTCGCGTGAAATAAGAGGTGTGTGTGTGTGTGTGTGTGTGTGTGTGTGTGTGTGGACATACAGTAAAATAAAGTAGAAGTGGAGTGCTGCAGGTCACGTCACGTGTAGAAATGCAAGTGGGAGAGATAAGGAAGGCTGCCCGGAGTTGGAGGATGCGCCAGCGACGTATAGCTGGCAGGGCAGATGCAGTGCGTATGCGCGCGTGCATGCATGCATGCATGCATGCATGCATGCATTCACACACTGGCAGTGCTTGTCTTGAACTGCGGCTCGTGTATTGCAAATATAGACAAATATTGTCCATTCTGTTACATTTTCCGGTGTTCTCCTCCGACCCCTGTCTATCTCATGCTTTGATTTATGATGGGCAGCATATATCTGCTGCAGATGCGACCGTGTTCCCCTCTGTCTCATACACACATGCATATAACATGCTGTATATAAGTAGTTCACATGATAAATGTAACATTTAAAAGTTAAGATGCTTCTAGTTTTAATAATTTAAACATGCCTTTGAAGTTTGGGCAAAAACTTCTGGCAGTGTTGTGTTTTCGTGTATTTTTTTTTTCTTTTCACAGCGCTGGATGTCATATGGTGATTGTGAAACACACGGAACACTTCATGGTGAAATGTGTTAATCAGGTCAGCTGAATTAAAGCCCAGTGCATTGTTCTGATCAAAATTGACATGATTAACATGAAAAATGTTACGCCAATGTGTCGGACTCTGTAGACAGCCAGTTAGGAAACAACTTATACATGATATAACAATTTTTTAATACTGTATCCTAATTGTGGATGATTAAGATATATCATATGCTGAAGTAAATTTCTTGAGTGTTAACGATAAAAAAACAACAACAACAACAACAACAACAACAACCGTACAGAACCGAAAACCGTGACCCTAAAACCGTGATACGAACCGAACCGTGGGTTTTGTGACCGTGCCACCCCTAATATATATACACAGTGAGGAAAATAAGTATTTGAACACCCTGCTATTTTGCAAGTTCTCCCACTTAGAAATCATGGAGGGGTCTGAAATTGTCATCGTAGGTGCATGTCCACTGTGAGAGACATAATCTAAAAAAAAAAAAATCCAGAAATCACAATGTATGGTTTTTTTTACCTATTTATTTGTATGATACAGCTACAAATAAGTATTTGAACACCTGAGAAAATCAATGTTAATATTTGGTACAGTAGCCTTTGTTTGCAATTACAGAGGTCAAACGTTTCCTGTAGTTTTTCACCAGGTTTGCACACACTGCAGGAGGGATTTTGGCCCACTCCTCCACACAGATCTTCTCTAGATCAGTCAGGTTTCTGGCCTGTCGCTGAGAAACACGGAGTTTGAGCTCCTCCAAAGATTCTCTATTGGGTTTAGGTCTGGAGACTGGCTAGGCCACGCCAGAACCTTGATATGCTTCTTACAGAGCTACTCCTTGGTTATCCTGGCTGTGTGCTTCGGGTCATTGTCATGTTGGAAGACCCAGCCTCGACCCATCTTCAATGCTCTAACTGAGGGAAGGAGGTTGTTCCCCAAAATCTCGCAATACAAGGCCCCGGTCATCCTCTCCTTAATACAGTGCAGTCGCCCTGTCCCATGTGCAGAAAAAACGCCCCAAAGCATGATGCTACCACCCCCATGCTTCACAGTAGGGATGGTGTTCTTGGGATGGTACTCATCATTCTTTTTCCTCCAAACACGTTTAGTGGAATTATGACCAAAAAGTTCTATTTTGGTCTCATCTGACCACATGACTTTCTCCCATGACTCCTCTGGATCATCCAAATGGTCATTGGCAAACTTAAGACGGGCCTTGACATGTGCTGGTTTAAGCAGGGGAACCTTCCGTGCCATGCATGATTTCAAACCATGACGTCTTAGTGTATTACCAACAGTAACCTTGTTCCATTGACCAGCTCCTCCCGTGTAGTTCTGGGCTGATTTCTCACCTTTCTTAGGATCATTGAGACCCCACGAGGTGAGATCTTACATGGAGCCCCAGTCCAAGGGAGATTGATAGTCATGTTTAGCTTCTTCCATTTTCTAATGATTGCTCCAACGGTGGACCTTTTTTCACCAAGCTTGGCAGTTTCCCCGTAGCCCTTTCCAGCCTTGTGGAGGTGTACAATTTTGTCTCTAGTGTCTTTGGACAGCTCTTTGGTCTTGGCCATGTTAGTAGTTGGATTCTTACTGATTGTATGGGGTGGACAGGTGTCTTTATGCAGCTAACGACCTCAAACAGGTGCATCTAATTTAGGATAATAAATGGAGTGGAGGTGGACATTTTAAAGGCAGACTAACAGGTCTTTGAGGGTCAGAATTCTAGCTGATAGACAGGTGTTCAAATACTTATTTGCAGCTGTATCATACAAATAAATAGTTAATCATATATTGTGATTTCTGGATATTTTTTTTAGATTATGTCTCTCACAGTGGACATGCACCTATGTGCACCTATATATATATATATATATGTGTATATGCGTATGTATGTATGTGTATATATATATATATATATATATATATATATATATATATATATATATATATATATATATATATACACACATACATACGCATATACACACATATATATATATATATATATATATATATATAATATATAATATTGGGATTATTAATATATAATATAATTATATGCATATTAATAATGTGAATAAAATAGCAAATATTAATATTGCGATTTTTTATTATTGTACGCTAATAATTATTTAAAGGCTAAATGTAATGGTATGATTATTATTATTATATTTATTTAAAAAAATTTATTGTTATTAATTCTATTATACATGTCAAAATGATTGAATGATAATCGTGTGTGTTTACAGTGTTTCGTGTGATCTGTCTGTCTCTCACCCTGCTCAGCGTCCCAGCTGGTGTCGCACCGGCGCTCATGAAGATCGGTTCAGAAGGGATGGCCTCAAACTCATCCACCTCCTTCGACTCTGCCGGTGACACGGCCGCTCTGCTCCGCCCACCTTCTTCCAACACAACCGAATCTGTGGAACGGCAGCATGTGCACCATGAACAAGATGCCGGCACAACAAACTGTATTAGATCCATGAGCAGAGCGTCTATGATGTCTGCGATTAGTCTAGAAACTCTCCTAAAGTCACTCTAATACATGCAGAGCTACCTGAAGATCAAACCTGCACACACACACACACACACAAGCTGATCGCAAAAAGCAGGTTCAGTATGTGATTTGACACTGAAAGGCTTTACAAAACATGCTGTTTTCAGACACCCAATCAAAGTGAAACTGTGTGTCATCCGTATGCTAATGTACCTCTAAAAGTTAAGCAGTTTTAAAAGTCTCTCTCTTCCTGGAAAATAATCCAAAATAATGTTGCACGCATTGGCGTATCTACTCGAAATGTTTGTCCAATAATAAAATAACCTTTAAATAAAAAATTACTTGCATCCTAGAAACATTTTCAGCCCTTTGAGAATATTTAATAGATTATTTTAAGAAATTTTGGAACAAAGTCTTATTATTAGCCATCAAGATTCTTTAAATACAGATGCATTGAGATTAAATCAATTAATTCATTGCAATATCTAATTCAATTAAAATGATTAAATGAACGACAACATGAAAGTAGTTTATTACTATATATTATTTTACTGATGCACATAAATACAATTATTTATTGTTATAATAATAATAATAATAAAACATGAACATTCTTGTACTTTAAATGAATTTGGCAGGCAAACTAAAAGCTAAAAGTTGATTAAAGCAAGTGACAAAATCGGAAAAATACACTTTTCTAGAACATTCATGTTTAACCTAGAACATTGATGTTGAATATAACATGTTCACATTAAAGTGAAATATCAGTTTTCTACAACTATATTCTCTATCTCACGTCAAAACCTTTTCATCTACATGGCACGGCTCTAACAGGAATACTTTTATGAGAGTCAAATTCAAATCGCATGCATAAAGGGAATACATTAGCAGATGACAGAAACTGGGCCGCTTTAGAAGAGAGAGACGCCTTTCAGGTCAAATTCATGGATGGAAGAAAAAGACCAAAGGGAAGTGAAAAGAGCTCCAGAAAAAGAGGACAAAATAAAAAAATTAAAGCGTCAGGAATCATCCCATCACTTGTTCTTGGGCTGTATGGCGATTGGTTGAGTTCACCTTTGATTAGTTGGCTTGTTCTGGACTGTTGTTAATACAGAGAGGAAGCTACAGAAACACGATATGTGTGCGCGTGTACGTGCTGGAGGCCACATACACACACCAGATATATATCTACCTGCCCAGGAAATACTCCTGTGAAACCTGCCGGGCGTATCAGGGGAGCAGAGAGAGCTGAGCGCGCCCACTGCAGCGACAAACCCCGCACACACACACACGCAGATGGACAGAAACCAACACAGGGCAACCCATCAACATAGACAAAACATGGACCCAGAGGACAGAACAAAACAACAGTCAAAGAGTTTCAGGCTCAGAGAGTGGCAGTTGTGGTCAGAATTATTGGCACCCCTGGTGAATAATATCAAATATGGCTGTACAAATAAATCTTCAATGTTTATCCTTTTGGTATTTGATTTAAAAATGCGCAAAAATCTCACCTTTCATTGAGGTAAAATAATTGAAAATAGGGGGTAAATCACATTATGAAATAAATGCTTTTCTCCAAAACACATTGGACATAATTATAGGCACCCTTTTATTAAATATTTTTTTGCAGTGTCCTTTTCCCAAGATAACAGCTCCGAGTCGTCTGCTATAATGCCTGATGAGTATGGAGAACACCTGACAAGAGATCAGAGATCATTCCTCCGTACAGAATCTCTCCAGATCCTTCAGATTCTCTTCACCCCACTCATTCTCTATAGGGTTCAGGTCAGGGGACTGGGACGGTCATGGCAGAAGCTTCATGTTGTGCTCAGTGACACATTTGTGTGCGGATTTTGATGTTTGTTTTGGATCGTTGTCCGAATGGAAGATCGAACCACGGCCCATTATCAGATTTCTAGCAGAGGCCATCAGGTTTTGATTTTTATCTGCTGGTATTTGCTAGAATCCATGACGAATCTGAACGAGATGTCCAGGACCACCAGCAAAAAAACAAACAGGGCCACAACATTAAAGATCCAGCGGTATATCCTTTTCATCCCTGTTTGCACCAAACACATCTGGTGGGTTTTCTGCCAAAAAGCAATTTTTATAGTTTCATCTGACCACAGAACCAGGTCCCTTTTGAATTTCCAGTCGTGTCTGACAACTGAATATGCTGGAGTTTGTTTTTGGATGAGCGAGGAAGATTCTTCTTGAAACCCTCCCAAACAACATGTGGTGATGTAGGGGTTGTTCGATTTTTTAAAGGCTTTCTGACCCCAAGACTCAACTAATCTCTACAGTTCTCCAGCTGTGACTGTTGGAGAGTGTTTGTCCACTCAAACTCTCCTCCTCGCCATGCATTAGGGCGATATAGATGCACGTCCTCTTCCAGGCAGATTCAGAACCTCTTTAGTTGATTGGAACTTCTTAATTATTGCCCTGATAGTGGGAATGGGGATTTTCAAAGCTGTAGCTGTTTTCCTACAGCCACTTTCTATTTTGTGAATCTCAGTCCTCTTCTGCTGCACATCAGAACTATATTCTGTGGTTTTACTCATTCTGATGGATGGTTAAGGGAAATTTGCGTTTCCTCATTTTATACTCCTGTGAAACAAGAAGTCATAGCTGGACAATTTCATGCTCAGTCACCCTGGTGTGCTAAAAAAAAGTCAATATGAATGGGAGTATACTTGAGAGATATTTTACTCATAACATTTTTTAGGGCCAATGTGTTTTGGAAAAAAGCACGTTTTTCATAATGTGATTTATCCCCTACTTTCAATTCTTTTACTTCAATGAAAGGTGAGATTTTTGCGCATTTTGAAAATAAAGGATCAAAAGGATGTATTTTTTACAGCCATATTTGATCATATTCACCAGGGGTGCCAATAATTCTGACCACAACTTTATGTCGGGCGGCCCACTGTAAACAGCATGACAGAAGGTCTGGATGACAAACTGTTTCTCTTTTCTCGTCACGCACAAGATCGTTTGCATCATTAAGAGGAATAAATCACTGAAACACTTGAGATTCAGCTAAAACTAGTTTGAACAGGAACATCCACATAAAACAGTAAGAGCTTGACAAATAGATGCAAATAAATTAATTAATAAAAATAAATTAATGAATAAACAATTAAATCAACAAATAAATAAACCAACAAATAATAATTCACAAACAAATGTGTGATGTCAAACTAGCATACTGCTCACTGCATGCTGTGCACTAGTTTTTAAAATTAAAATGAATACAAATGCTCACAAAATTCAAGATATTGTTGCAAAAAAAGTACTTGTATGAGATCTGGATTCTTATATTAATCACATGTGATATAATCAAGCAATATCACAAGAGCAAGATGACTGCACACATGATATTGCTTTTATACAAACATTCAATCGTTGTTGTTTTTTTAAAAACATTATTCTCAACATTATGTATGCATTTGTAATTTGCCAATTCAGATGCATCTTCTGTACCACCTCTGCAGTGCAAAGATCAATTTAGTTGTTAATGATTTCATTTGATTTGCAAGAGCTCTATATAGCATGAGCAATAAGTTGCTGAGTGCAGTTCACTTAACGGCCACCGGTGTCGCTAATAACATGGCTTTCTGAATTCTACATATAGCCCCTTTAAACTGCACTACTGACCAATCGGTAAGCCCCTCCCCTCGAATGCAGATGAGCCAATGGCAGTTGAGTATCAGTTGGGACAGGAACTCGGACACCTTTAGGTTTCAGCGCCATAGGAAAGATTGGAAAATCCGAATTGTCATTGGTTTGATGGTGTTTTTGCAACAAAAATTGTAAAACGATGTGCCTGGGGTCCTGTAACACTGACTCCAGTTATCCTGAGAGGATTTTCTGGCTGTTATACTCTCAGGAGTTTAAATGTTTAAGGTCTGCATTATCTGTCTTACTAAGGAGGGACTCCTATTTTGATGGGTATTATAGTATACGGGTAGTGAAACGGAGAGCTTGCAGATTACCAGAGTTGCTTTGCAGATACAAAGTTTACAGTTTATTAGCCCCCCGAAAAGGCATAAGGTCTGTATGTGTTTGTTTACTGTTAGTTGTATGAGTGTTTTTGTGTTATTTGCTGTGTATGTTAATGATAATGCAGTGGAGAGAGAGAGTTTGTGAATGAGATGTTAATGTGCACTTCTTATGCTTTGTTTGTTCAGCTCTTACTGTGATTTTTTTGGAGTGAAAAAAAGACCCAATAAACTTCATAAACCATAAGTTTGGCCATCATTCGGATGGGGTCTGCTACATTCTGTGTCCAAAAACAACTTGGCACAAGGTTTTCACACTGACAGCTGTCATTGTAAGACAGCTGGAAACTCTGTTTGCTTGTCCGAGTTAGCAACGGTAACTAAGGGGGACAGGGCTTACCGATTGGTCAATTATTGTGGTTCTCTCAAATAACTGAATAACTAAGATTGCTCAATAATCACGACAGGTCACAGTAGTATGTTAGCACGCTATTCGGACACAGCTTATCACACTTTCTTAAAATACTGGAGTATCTGATTTCACAGCTAGCGAAATATCTACTCTTTGAGCTCCATTTCAGCTCTGTAAAACAGACACCGGAGTTGTGCGGCTCACCGGTGTTGGAGCGCTGGATGGGACAGGGCTTCCCCTGCAATTGGGGCCCGTCGCTGGGGGCAACAGGAGCATCACTCTGGGGTTCCTTCACCCCGTCCATGGCCATCAGCACGCTGGAGAGCTCCTGCAGTGGCAGGTTCCCCAGTTCAGAGGAGAAGGGGCTCGGCGGGTTCTCCAGACACATCAGCCAGCTGGTGTTACCTGAGCAGAGACAACAAATTATTTAAATGGCAGTCATATAAATGCCAATTGCACAGTACCTTTAAGGGTGTCACTTGGTTCATTCTGTGTGACTGTCAAACATCTTCCAACTACTTTTAGATCGATGGAATATATAATTTAAGTAAAAACTTCACATGATGACATTACAGTTGTTGAGAAAATAAAATAAAAAAATGTAGAGCTTGTGAAAATAGACTTAAGGCTGGTATCTCTGCGATAATTTATTGTATTCTGACCAAACTTGATACAGATCATCACAAACATGATGGCGCAGCGCCACCTACTGGTCCAGAGATACAACAAAATGGCTATTTTTGCTTATAACTTCTGAATGGTTTGCCCTAAAAGTGGTCTTGTTGGATTCAGGGCGGCATGCTGAGTTTTCCATATCGGATATTTTGAATTTTGTAGTAAAATGCTGTATTTCATGAACGCATTAGTTCAGACCACAATGCCCTGAAGGAGTCTGAGAAGTCAGCGCCACCTAGTGGTAAAATCAAATATTCACATGCTTATAACTTTGGATTTGGTTGTCTTATTTTCTAATGTCAGCTCATTAGACTCCTGAATCCTTCCCGAGTCCAACAATACCAAATATGCTAGGTTTCACCTCATGGTTTGTTCAACGTTGTGATTTAGCATTTAAGCGACTTTCGTGAACATCTTCGAAACCGTTAGTCCGATCGAGACGAAACCACCGTAGGAAAATCAGAATCATGGCAGGTTGCAGTTGTGGCCTAATGGTTAGAGAGTCGGACTTGTAACCCGAAGGTTGTGGGTTCGAGTCTCAGGTTCGGAAGGAATTGTCGGTGGGCGCTCTTTTCCACCCTCAATACCACGACTGAGACCTTGAGACCATTGAGCAAGTCACCGAAAACCCAACTGCTCCCCGGGTGCGGCAGCAATATGCCCACTGCTCTGGGTGTGTGTTCACGGTGTGTGTGTGCATTTGGATGGGTTAAATGCATAACCCACACTTGGCCTCACTTCACTTCATATGGCCAGATGTCAAAATTTTGATAGTAAGTGGCAAAAAAATGCAATCAAAGTCAGGTGTGGGTTATTTTTTATATGCTCATAAATACAAATGTCTATAACTCCTAAACTAAATTAGATATTTTTACCAAATTTGACACGCTTATGTATGGGGGCACACTGAGGACACAAAAAAAGTGGTGAGACATTTAATTAAACAAAACAGGAAAATGCCTCTATACAACTCAATGTATTGATTTACTTAAAATTGTCTTGTGATGTCCAAATGTCTTTACTCATTTTATCTTTACTGCTGCTAGCTTCCATATTTTTATTTCACAATTACTACTAGTTTATTTGCACTACTATATTTCTTTACTACTATAGAATTTCTCATTATATAAACTAAACTAAACTAAATAGTGGCAGAGAGTAAAAGCAAGATCGGAAGGTTAAAGAAATAATAAAACACTGAAGCTAAAACGCATAAAAGCTGTTGAGAGTGCAGCAAGAGCCCTATAAAGCAAGACTTGTGAAAGAAAGAGACAAAAAGTGACAGACAGACAGAGAAAGGAACAACACCAGAATAGCAATGCTTTGAAATCCTCAGGAGTCTTATTGAAGAAGCATCACGTCATGTGTTATTCTTCAAGAAGCAAAGCATTCAAGGACACGTCGTAATTAGTGCAAAAATATAAAACTCAGCAAAATGCTCCCGAGCTATTCTTCATTTAGATGTGGGCGGAGGAGAGCAGCATGAGGAAAATCAGGCCCGTGGGCACGGCAGGTGTGAGTCAAACTATTATGAAACTTTCAAAATGGCATGGCAGCCCCTGCGGGCCACATGTGCGCTCATGCACCGCTGAAACGCCCTTGGAATGAAGTTATTATGATTTAATTTTAGTGCTGTGCACAAATGTGTCATAACAGAGCAAGTGGGCGATAATTATGGCCCGGGCCAAGGTGAAAGCACACACTTGATTTCGGTGTCTGTGATACCTGAGGGTCTGCGGATGAAAATCTCTGCCCAGCCCTGCGTCAACATGGGCACAAACTCCGCCAGGCTGGACTTGTCTTTGAACGGCGGCGAGGAGTGGGAGGTTGAGGGTGGCGGGTGATCCTCGACTCCCCTCTGGGACCCCAGGACATCCAGGGGGGGGCCGGGTAGAGGCAGGGGGCCGCTGTACTCCCCCTCTGGAGACGCCACCAGGGGACTCAGACTGTGAGCTGGACCGGCCCGCAGAGCGTGACCACCTAGAGAGAGAAATCAAAGAATGAGAGCTTGAATGATAATGCCAATCTAGATTTGACTACCTATACTAATAGAACTAGTATACACTCCTACTACTAGTGTACCAAAGAAGATATTTTGAAGAATGCTGGTAACCAAACAGTTGCTATTGACTTATGGAAGAAATAATATGGGAGTCAATGGGGGCCGTCAACTATCATTTAAAAAATCTTCTTTTGTGTTCAGCAGAAGAAAGAAACTCATACAGGTTTGGAACAACTTAAGGATGAGTAAATGACAGAATTTTCTTTTTTGATTGCGCTATCCCTTTAAAGTGTAGTAATTTTGTTGCGTTTTTGTCATTTTTTTTTTTTTATGCCTTTAGTTATTGAATTTGAGTCATTTTGGTACTTCAACAAACTTTTATTCGCTGCCAAAACAACATTTCTATTTTTCGAAAGTTTAAGTTTAACTAATATTACAATTTTTCATTTCAGCTTTATTTGAATTATCAAAAAATATTTTTAACCGTTTTAGTTAGCAATAACAACACCGGAATCAAATCAAATCATAGATAAACTCACATACACAGAGCCATCACATAAGCCGTGTTTCCACCGCAGGAACTTTCCCCAGGAACTAGGAACTTTGGGCTGGTACTCGGTGTGTTTTGACCGCAGGAACCAGGGTCTAAAGGAAGTTTAGGGTAAATATTTCCCTCTCCGAACGGCCCTGCTCGTGAGGTAGTACTTCTGGAACTTTCGGGGGTGGGACTTGGGCGCTGAACATGCTGATTGGTTGAGCTCACCGGCATTTTTAAAAGTCTTTTGCAGAGAATGTCTAAAGTTTGGGATCATTACATTCTTAAAAAAGAAGAGAACAAGGTGTCTACTGCAAAGTAGACCTGGCATTCCACAGCAGGACGACTTCAATGGTAACGTAGCCTAAGTCTATACATTGATGTTCGCTGATTTTAATCCCATACTGTATTTGTAGCGATGTCGTGATGCTGTTTGACTAGATATGATGTTTAGCTTTGATGTTTTTAAGTAGTAAACGTATTCATGTTCAATTGCAATAGAGTATAGCCAAAAAAAAAAAAAAAGAACCCCTTCACACACACACACACACACACACACACACACACACACACACACCTCTCTCACGCGCCAGTCAGACCAATCGTGGCAATGCCTCACATATGCTTAAACTTTTATGTAGCCACGCTTCAATAATTTCAGCAAGCGTTCACTGTGTACACCGGGACCTGATGTTGTGACGCAATTTTTCGAATGGATGCTTCACCTAAAATGCACCGCAATGCAAGTAATGCAAGCCAAATGCAGCCTTCTATTGAAAATGAATGTATGTATTTCTGCCGTACCAAACTGCAACGAAGCAACTGGTCTGACTGGGGCGCCACTCTTCCGCGCGCGCGCACGCGCACGCACGCACCTAACCTGTTGTGCAAATTAATAAATTAAATTGCTTTTCCTCTTCATTTTCGTTATGCATTATTTGTTTTGGTTGTTTAAAAACACACAAAAAAATGTATATCCGAAATCGATCAAGTGCTAGATTAATCGATTACAAAAAGAATCGATAGCTGCAGCCCTACTGTCGAGGAGATTAAACGTCATCACACCGAATAGGTAAACTCAGTCTGCTTTTACAGCCTCATTATGATCATAACTGTGCTCTAATAAACTAGTCCAACTCTAAAAATGGAAAGAGTTGTGGGAAGCCGAGCGACCATGGTGTAGTCCGTTTATAGCTTTTTACTTCTGGCGACTGCATTTAGGCTTCAAAATTCATAAAAGTTGTGTTCATCTGTGATATTTATCTTGATGGTCTAAACATTTGTTGATCACAGAGCTTGTTTTTTTTGCAATAATCCAAAAGCCTATGGGAAAACCCTATTGGGTTTTTCTCAAGGGAACCAGTGCGATGCGAACTGCCAGTTGGCCTACAAAGTGATATACAGTGAGGAAAATAAGTATTTGAACACCCTGCTATTTTGCAAGTTCTCCCACTTAGAAATCATGGAGGGGTCTGAAATTGTCATCGTAGGTGCATGTCCACTGTGAGAGACATAATCTATAAAAAAAAAAAAACTAGAAATCACAATGTATGCTTTTTTAAACTATTTATTTGTATGATACAGCTGCAAATAAGTATTTGAACACCTGAGAAAATCAATGTTAATATTTGGTACAGTAGCCTTTGTTTGCAATTACAGAGGTCAAACGTTTCCTGTAGTTTTCCACCAGGTTTGCACACACTGCAGGAGGGATTTTGGCCCACTCCTCCACACAGATCTTCTCTAGATCAGTCAGGTTTCTGGCCTGTCGCTGAGAAACACAGAGTTTGAGCTCCTCCAAAGATTCTCTATTGGGTTTAGCTCTGGAGACTGGCTAGGCCACGCCAGAACCTTGATATGCTTCTTACAGAGCCACTCCTTGGTTATCCTGGCTGTGTGCTTCGGGTCATTGTCATGTTGGAAGTGAAGGGTCAAGGCCGACATCACTTGTCTCTTCATCAGACACATCCTTCAAGAATGATTTTATGATCAATATTAAAATAAGAATTAATGATGATCAAGAAAATAACCATTTTCTACATTTGATAAATCAGTTCACCTATAACCTCTATATTTAATGAGTGATTTTGGAGATTTTAGTATTATATTTGCTGTGTGCTTTTGGATCCACATTCCTTATGTGCAGCTCTGATGTCTGTGTCAAGACGTGCTGACAGGCAACTGTCCTTGGTGTGTGAAACACCCCGGGAGTGAGAAGGCCCCTCAGCATGTGTTAACTATGTCTTCCTAAAGTGACCTTAGGGTCACATATGTTACAGGTCTACGTGACTTTTTGGGGACTCTTTTCTTACTAAATGGAATAAATTCACTTCTGTACTAGATGTAGTATCAGCATGTTTTGGAGAAGTGCCTTGTTGATAGTTAGTTAAGATGTTCTCAACCTTGATGAAACTGTTATTCTCTGGAGCTTTTGTGTGTGCGTTGCATGATCTGTGCAGATCCAGTATTGGAGATGGACGTTTTCTGCACACAACACCAGACCTAAAGACGCCTTTCTGTGACCTCTTGCGTCATTGTGATCTAAATCTAGTCATGGGGTGACAACTAGTCCACCCATTTTAGTGATATGCTCTGCTATCCATCCTTGTGTGGAAATTTACCGCGACTCTGCATTTTCTCTGAGCCAATCAGAATCATTCCAAATGACAATAATGACGTAGTTAGACCTTGAAAACAGTATAACTGTTCAGAAATTGTATGTACGTTAGGCGGAGGCGGGGAGACTGTTAGAGGGAGTGCGGCCTACGAACCCCTTGTGATCTGGCTTCTGCTGATGAAACGGCAAACTATTCTTCAGTAAATTTTTCTTTAATTAATCTAACTCCTGTTTCTTGGTCTTCATTTTTCACTACTGGTCCTGGGTCCTAAGCTGTTACCACAACAGAAGACCCAGCCTCGACCCATCTTCAAAGCTCTAACTGAGGGAAGGAGGTTGTTCCCCAAAATCTCGCAATACATGGCCCCGGTCATCCTCTCCTTAATACAGTGCAGTCGCCCTGTCCCATGTGCAGAAAAACACCTCCAAAGCATGATGCTACCACCCCCATGCTTCACAGTAGGGATGGTATTCTTGGGATGGTACTCATCATTCTTCTTCCTCCAAACACGTTTAGTGGAATTATGACCAAAAAGTTCTATTTTGGTCTCATCTGACCACATGACTTTCTCCCATGACTCCTCTGGATCATCCAAATGGTCATTGGCAAACTTAAGACGGGCCTTGACATGTGCTGGTTTCAGCAGGGGAACCTTCCGTGTCATGCATGATTTCAAACCATGACGTCTTAGTGTATTACCAACAGTAACCTTGGAAACGGTGGTCCCAGCTCTTTTCAGGTCATTGACCAGCTCCTCCCGTGTAGTTCTGGGCTGATTTCTCACCTTTCTTAGGATCATTGAGACCCCACGAGGTGAGATCTTGCATGGAGCCCCAGTCCGAGGGAGATTGACAGTCATGTTTAGCTTCTTCCATTTTCTAATGATTGCTCCAACAGTGGACCTTTTTTCACCAAGCTGCTTGGCAATTTCCCCGTAGCCCTTTCCAGCCTTGTGGAGGTGTACAATTTTGTCTCTAGTGTCTTTGGATAGCTCTTTGGTCTTGGCCATGTTAGTAGTTGGATTCTTACTGATTGTATGGGGTGGACAGGTGTCTTTATGCAGCTAACAACCTCAAACAGGTGCATCTAATTTAGGATAATAAATGGTGTGGAGGTGGACATTTTAAAGGCAGACTAACAGGTCTTTGAGGGTCAGAATTCTAGCTGATAGACAGGTGTTAAAATACTTATTTGCAGCTGTATCATACAAATAAATAGTTCAAAATCTGGATTTTTTTTTTTAGATTATGTCTTTCACAGTGGACATGCACCTACGATGACAATTTCAGACCCCTCCATGATTTCCAAGCGGGAGAACTTGCAAAATAGCAGGGTGTTCAAATACTTATTTTCCTCACTGTACCTGCACCACTATATATACATTAAAGGGATAGTCCATCAAAAAAGGCTACAGGCTTTCCTGTAGCTCAAACAGTAGAGCATGGCGCTAGCAACGCCAAGGTCATGGGTTCGATTCCCAGGGAAAGCAAGAACTGACAAAATGTAAAATGTGTACCTTGAATGCAATGTAAGTCGCTTTGGATAAAAGCATCTGCCAAATGCGTAAATGTTAATGTTAAATGTTAAAAATATATATAATTCTGTCATTATTGACTCACACTAATGACGTTCCAAACCTGTAAGAAAATATTTTGGAGAGTGTTGTAACCGAACCGCTTCGGTTCCATTTTATGGACAAAAATACAAAGGTACAAAAGTCAATGGAAACCAAAACTTGGCAACTTGGCTAAGGAACTATTAATGGTTTCATATGGAAGGTTAGACAGTAATGCAAGTAATTATATGTATATATATATATATATATATATATATATATATATATATATATATATATATATATATATATATATATATATATATATATAGTCTTAAAGTCTTAAAGGTACAGTAGAAAACTGATTTAATTATATGGGTCAGACTGTTGGAAATGCTCATGAAAACTTTTTGGAGTAAGAAAAGCCTCAGAAAAAGAAAAGCTTTGACCGTGTGGGATACAGCCCATTTAACTGGATCTGGGAGCAGAGGATGTGTTTGCGCGTTTTGGCACCTGATATGGAGCGGACTCGTGTGCGAGTGTTGGTGTTGATCTGCTGGCCCGACTGTGACTCTAGTTTAGCAGGAGCCTCTTTCGCCTGCCGCGTGTGAAGTGACGGGTCCGACCTGCAGAAGATTCACATATGGATCTGTCTTTACATTTTCCACTCACAGTGCCATCTTTAGACTCTCTTACGAGACTCAGACCAGTAAACAGTCACATGAGGCAGTTGCTTTTCTTGTTTGTGTCGAAACATCTTGTGGCAAACATTCCCAAAGAGAAAACTCCCATTAAGGGGATTAAATAATGACTTGATTCATATCTGATCAATGCCATATTTCAGGGTTAGAGTAAGTCTAAAGCAGATATAACTAGATTTAAAGAACAAGAAGTGAATAAAAGGTCCTCTCACAAAGTAGTGTGTGGTACCATGGTACAGTGATAGTAATAATGTTACTTTGAAAACTACCAATGCACTTTATACCAAGACAGAAAAATACCATGCTCGTGTCCAAACCTATGGTAAGATACTCATTGGTTGAGGATGTAAACAAGGCATTTGTGTCTAAATGTTTGTAACCTGGTCATTTCTCCTCCTCCGGGTCTCTCCACCATGTCCAGACCCAGAAGGGCTTGGGTTCGTGACCCGCCGCTGGTCGTTATGGTGACTAACTTATTCCCAACCAGCCAAGTCATAGTGGGTCCACCGGATAACAGGAACTCTGCAATGGGAGACCTGAGAGAAAGAGAGATTGAGAGTTTAGGAAGCCATTCACTCATCTTTATTTAGCGTCACATGTGCCCACAAGACACTGGAGATGCTACTGTGAGGAAAACACATTCATCTATGTCAAGAGTTTGCTGCTCGTACTGTTCTCACGCTAAAAGTAGATTTGACACTTTCCAAAACAACTGGCCGAATAAGGATATCTGGCTGATTTGAATATTCACAGAGAGAGCAAAACAACTATTGTAAGGCTGACTGAAAAATAAGTTAACTCTGGAACTAAAGGTTGGTCAATGCAGCGTTCAGCCGGCCTGCATCAGCAGAGATGAAAGAAATAATTTTTAAAGGTTTGCAAAAAGAAACCGAACAAAAGGATGAAGGTCAAGCAATTACAGCTCTACCCTATAGTGTGTAAACCAACCTACAACAAAAGAACAAGCAGAGACAGCAGCTCCACGTGCATCTTCAATGCATTTATTCATTTAGAAGACACTTTTTTTTTTTTTTTTTTAAGTGAATGAAATTACAATTCCTTTAGTTTAGAGTCAGATGGTAACATGAATACTGGAATTAAAATTAAGTAGTTGTTTTCAATATTTTTAAACATGATTAAAAAAATGTAAACAATCTAAACTTAAATGTAACTAATTTAAGGAAATTATTATCCTGTATATTTTTGATTTTAAACATGATAAAAATTAACAACTACTAAATGTTTCAGTTTAAAGTAGGGCAATCATTATTCATTTTTTATTTTAAAAATATCAATCATATTTTTTTTAAACATGATAAAATGAATAATTAGATAATTGTTACTGAATTGAATGTGTGTTAATTTAGAGCATTTATAATTATTTTATTTTATTAAAAAAAAAAAACACACTATTTTATTAACATACACTGCCTAAAGGATTATTAGGAACACCATACTAATACTGTGTTTGACCCCCTTTCGCCTTCAGAACTGCCTTAATTCTACGTGGCATTGATTTAACAAGGTGCTGAAAGCATTCTTTAGAAATGTTGGCCCATATTGAAAGGATAGCATCTTGCAGTTGATGGAGATTTGTGGGATGCACATCCAGGGCACGAAGCTCCCGTTCCACCACATCCCAAAGATGCTCTATTGGGTTGAGATCTGGTGACTGTGGGGGCCATTTTAGTACAGTGAACTCATCGTCATGTTCAAGAAACCAATTTGAAATGATTCGAGCTTTGTGACATGGTGCATTATCCTGCTGGAAGTAGCCATCAGAGGATGGGTACATGGTGGTCATAAAGGGATGGACATGGCCAGAAACAATGCTCAGGTAGGCCGTGGCATTTAAACGATGCCCAATTGGCAAAAAGGGGCCTAAAGTGTGCCAAGAAAACATCCCCCACACCATTACACCACCACCACCAGCCTGCACAGTGGTAACAAGGCATGATGGATCCATGTTCTCATTCTGTTTACGCCAAATTCTGACTCTACCATCTGAATGTCTCAACAGAAATTGAGACTCATCAGACCAGGCAACATTTTTCCAGTCTTCAACTGTCCAATTTTGGTGAGCTCGTGCAAATTGTAGCCTCTTTTTCCTATTTGTAGTGGAGATGAGTGGTACCCGGTGGGGTCTTCTGCTGTTGTAGCCCATCCGCCTCAAGGTTGTGCGTGTTGTGGCTTCACAAATGCTTTGCTGCATACCTCGGTTCTAACGAGTGGTTATTTCAGTCAAAGTTGCTCTTCTATCAGCTTGAATCAGTCGGCCCATTCTCCTCTGACCTCTGGCATCAACAAGGCTTTTTTTTTTTTTTTTTAACTTGATAAAAATGAATTAGATAATTGTTACTTAATTTAGTGTTCATTTAGTGTATTTATAATTATTTTATTGATTTTGATAAAAAATAAAATAATACACACATAACTATATATAAATTAGTTGTTTTCAATATTTGTTATATATTTTTAAACATGATAAAAAAAATTACACAATAACTCATTTAAGTGTAAGGTCTGGAAATTATACTTTTATATTATTTTTATTATTATTATTTTTATGTATTATTCATCATATTAAAAAAATCTTTAACAAAAGTGCTAAAAAATAAATGTTTCAGTTTAAAGTAGGGCAATTATTAATTTATTTTAAAAATATCTTAATCATATTTTTTTAAACATGATAAAAATGAATTAGATAATTGTTACTTAATTAAGTGTTAATTTAGTGCATTTAGAATAATTTTATTGATTTTTATTTAAAAAAAGACATAACTAAAAATATTTAAAGTAGTTGTTTTTAATATTTGTTATATATTTTTTAAAAATGATTTACACAATAACTCATTTAAGCTTAAGGTCTGGAAATTATACTTTTAAATTATTTTTTAATTAGATTTTTTAAATGTATTCATCATATAAATTTTTTTTTAACAAAAGTGCTAAAAAATGTATGTTTCAGTTTAAAGTAGGGCAATTATTCATTTATTTAAAAAATATCTTATCCTATTTTTTTAAAAAAATTATAAAAATTAATAATTAGATAACTGTTAATTTAATGTATTAAATGTGTATCATTATTGTATTGCTTTTTATAAAAAAAAATATTTGGGCTCATAAATTAATATTTGAATATTCATTTATTTAAATGAAGTTTAATGAGAAAGACTTTTTTTTAATCATTGCGTTTTTGTCACCCTTTCTGAACACATTAAACAATGTGTGTAAACAAAAAATGTACAGAACAAAAGCATGCATTTTGGATTTCATGTGATTTCATGGTGGTGATATTTACGCTAATATTTACGATTGATCCATTTGATCAAAAGTATTTCCATGTTGTAAGATTATTTAGTAAAATAATTTTGATCAAAGACATTTCAAACTTCGCAGCTCCTAGAAGCAGACGACGAGTCGACGACATTCTGTGATCAAATACAATCAATGTGTTAACAAGCTCCACAGCGCCTCCCAGTGCATTTAGTTACAACTGAGCTTTAGTTTGCGAACCTAGGCTTTCACTGCATTTACAGCCAGCAACGCAACACATGTTCGAAAAGTATACAGATCGAATATTCGACTATTCGTGCACACTTATAATATTAATACTTGGAGTAATGAAACATTTCTAATTATCTTCACTTAATGTTTCTCATCAAATACTGATATTCAACTGCAAATATTGAAGCATTTCATTGATTAATTCACCTGATAAATCTGCAAATCCTGCAACTAATTTGATTAGACTAGGGCTGTAAAGTCTAGGCCGCACGCACCTCTTGGGCAGGGCAGAGAAGTTGGAGAAGACGTATCGAGCCATCATGTCCAGGCAGGTCTCGGTCAGCTCCAGATGGACCGTCTTCAGCGCGTCGTCTGCCTGCATCACTGCGTTCTCGTCGGCCGAGCCCAGGCTGCAGGTGGTGGTGGACGTCTGCATCCTGCACAGGACGGGGGTCAGGGGTCACACACGGGCATCATGGTTACAGCGGGTGGAGGAGAGGTCACAGGGGTCAGAATCACAACCAGCTCAAACTGGTGCTAGTCATTGGTCATACCATCTCAGCTAGTCTCTGACACAGTGTCCTAACCAGACATGATGCGAGCTGAATTTCCAACAATTGTAATTCTGACATTCCACTGTGGGCGGAGCTACACAGCGTTTTTTTGCTTGCCATGATTAGTCACGGCTGTTTAGGACACAGTGTGAAGCTTGAGACGAGAGTGTGTGTGCGCATTTTGTAAAAGCGTTAGGATGCGAGAGTTTCAGCGGGTAATGAATCAGATTCAGATGATGAATGAAGCTGGAGTGGCACTGAAAACACACATACATGCAGTTAAAACACACACACACTCCAGCAATCACATTAGAGACACTATGTTAGCTTACTTTTGCTTAAAGGAACAGTTCACCCCAAAAATTACAAACTCTGCAGTTTTATTGTTACTAAAGCGGACTATAGTAAAAGTCAGTGTATATATAGTTTGGATATAGTAAGTATAGTAAACATTTGGAAACATTACCATTTTTCATGTCTTAGTCTCTTCTGCTCACCAAGGCTGCATTTATTTGATCAAAAATACAGAACACACAGTAAAATTGTGAAATATTATTATAATTTAAAATAAGTAGTTTTCTATGTGAATATCTGTTCAAATGTAACTTATTCCTGTGATCAAAGCTGTATTTTCAGCATCATTACTCCAGTCTTCAGTGTCACATGATCCCTCAGAAATCATTCTGATGTGAGGATTTGATGCTCAGTTATTATCAATATCTGGAAACCGTTGTGCTGCTTAATAATAATATTTTTTATAACCCATGATACTTTTTTCAGGATTCCTTGATTAATAAAAAGTAAAAAAAAACAAAAAACAAACTGCATTTAAAATACAAATTGGTAACAATATACATTACCGTTCAAAAAGTGTGGGGTCAGTAATTCTTTCTCTTTCTTTTTTTGAAAGAAATTAATACTTTTATTCAGCAGGGATGTATTAAATTGATAAAAAGTGATAGTAAAGATTTCTATTCTGAATAAATGCTTAGCAACTAACTGAAATAAAATAAGCTTAAGTTAAAGAACTAAAATTATTACAAAATAAAACATATAAAAATAAAATGTATATAGAAATTAGTGCTGTCAAATCGATTAATCACATTTAACATAAAAGTGTGTGTGTGTGTAGGTATATGTGGTTTATGAGGACACAAATGTATATAATGACATGGGTATTACAACGTAAACATGGTTTATGAGGACACTTCTTGTGTCCCCGTAAACCAAATAGCTTAAAAAATATACTAAACAATGTTTAGTGTGATGGGTAGGGGTAGTGTAGGGTAGTGATGCGCGGGTCGGCTTTTTTTCCAACCCGCGGGTCCTGCTTTTATGAAATTATTTGGCCCGCCCCAGCCCGCACCGCACCAGTGTATCAATTTTAAAACCCGCCCCGCCCCGCATCCGCGACCATTAAATAGACATACTAGCCATTGTAATGTAAATGAAAACAGCCTTTATTTCTGAAAGTGCTTGGAAACATGGCCCTGTAAACTGGCAACACCAAACGATTATTATGAATATGAACCATAAATCAGGTCATATTAATAACAAGATAATGATAAAGATTTTCAACCTTTAATTTTCACCAAAGTAGCGTTTGGATCTTGAAGGCTTAACCATTTTTTATTTCAGATTTGTATAGGCAGTTTATAGCCTCCGCTACATAACCACTAAACTTTTGTTTTATTTAGCACACAGAAATGTTCATAGCGTGTTTACATTCGCTGTGCAAAAAAAGAATGACGTCCACTGTACCAGATTTAATCTATTTCGGCTAGACTCCAGCACCTCGTCTTCCATCTTCACTTTTATCTCTCCGTTTTTGTTGTCGTGGCTGCCGATGGTGGGAGCTGCTCGGCGCGCAGCTGTCATGACGTGCCGCGTGATGCCAAAGGCTTGGGGACATCATGCAAGTTACGTTGCTACGGCTTTCGTATTGTAACCTTATCAAAAAAACCTAATAAAATATGAAAATAGATACTCCCAAATATTTTATATAGGCTATAGGGAATTGCAGGCAACATACATAGATTTTTTTATTTTGTTTTTAATGACCCGCCCCAACCCGCCCCGCAAATAAGTGAAGATTTCTTAACCCGCCCCAACCCGACCCGCAGGTTACCCGCGGGGCCCGCGGGTTATGAGACGACCCGCGCATCACTAGTGTAGGGGGATATAAAAACCATTACGCCTATGGAGAGTCCCAACAAACAACATATACACTCACGTGTGTATGTATGTATGTGTGTACACAATTTTATTTTAGATACGATTTATCACGATTAATCGTTTTTACACCACTAATAAGAAAAATGAAAGAAAAAAAAACTTGACTAAATAAATGAAAACTGAACATATGAAAATAAAAGCTCATTCAAAATATTAATACTAAAATATTAAATAAATAATACTAAAATAACACTTTCACTCTCATGTCATTCTAAAACCACATGACTTCATTTCTTGATTAGAACAAAAAATAAACTCAAAAAGCAGTCCACATGACCAAGTGTGTTGTATGTGTTGTGTATTTTTTGGAACATGCATGAATTTTTTGGGTGAACTATTCCTTTATTCGTTTTGTTTAGTTGAAGCCCTCTCTGTTTCTCTCTAAGGTGACACAAAACCAGGTCTGTAAAACTGAGCAGGAGTGAGAGAGCCAGACAAACCCACACCAGACAAAAGCACAGAAAAGTTCAGCTGCCACACACACACACACACACACACACACACACACAGAGAGAGAGCCGTGTGATTATCTAGATGATGGCATTAAATCTAAGACCGCCATCAGCATCCTGCCCTTCTGTAACCACAGCAACCGCATCCCAGGGGAAATCAACAGAGACCAAATCATATCCATACACTAAGACGACACACCTCCGTAAACACACACTACGCTGCCGACATCTTTGAGCTAAAGTGCTTTTGACTTTCACATCGACTCTCTGACCCTGAGAAACAGGCACAGGTGAACAACTCATACAGACATGAACAAGACATGTTACAGCCCTTACGTGTGTGTGCGTGCGTGTGTGTGTTTGATGAGTAAACGGCAGCCCTTTATCACAAACAGACCCCTAACCTCCAAACATCCGTAAAATCCTGTGTCTGTTCGAGGGGCTTGTGCCGGTACTTCCACAAGTGATCAGACGCACCTCTGGATGATAAAACAAGAGAAGACATTTCCTTACATACATCCACTCTAATGTGTGAGGAGGACTCATCTACATGAACTGCACAGCATTACACAACCCTGAATCACGATGGCACGATCTGGTGTGTGTCTGTGTTTGAGGCATGACGATAGCCAAGCTCTGAGCTACACATGAATCTGTAATCAACAAAAGGCCATTTTAATTTGATCTCATCAGGGAATGAGGTGAGAAAGGCGTCAGAGACGACAAACACGCTCCAAAAAACTGAGTTCCAGCGCGACCTGCGTCATCTGATGTCATTGTTTCATAAACACACAGAACGTCTATGAAAATAAAAACTATACTCCACAGAAACACCACAGAATAACATGAACTTCACCTTCAAGAACCCGGGGCTTAAATGTCAATATTTCACACTGTTAAGGTTGTGACGCAAGGAGTTTCTACCCGGTGTGCAAAGAAATGTCACCGCTACACTATCCTATTACATACACAAAATATTTAAATATGGAACTTATTTTTAAAAATGGCTTATTAAAACATTAACATTTTAATTTACCTTTAATTGTTAAGTAAATAATTATATTTTAATAAAAAGTAAATTAAATATACACATTTTTCAGTAGATTATAAAAGTAATTAATTTTTATATAGTCAATTATATTTTAATTATTTTAAAAATGAAACATTTATATAATGTTATATATATATATATATATATATATAAATATTGTTATTTTATAAGTAAATAACTATATTTTAACAAAGTAAATTATATATAAAAAAATTTAATCATTAAAATATTTGTATTTACCTAAACCTTTTACTTGAAATTAAAAATACTTAATTAAAATGTGTATATATAATTTACTTTATTTTGAAATAGAATTATTATTTACTTAAAAATAATATTAACATATACATATATAATGAAAATAATTAAAATGGTAAATAAATAAAAATATTTTATATTTAAAACAATTAAGTATTTGAACACCCTGCTATTTTGCAAGTTCTCCCACTTGGAAATCATGGAGGGGTCTGAAATTGACATCGTAGGTGCATGTCCACTGTGAGAGACATAATATTTAAAAAAAATCCAGAAATAACAATATATGATTTTTATAACTATTTATTTGTATGATACAGCTGCAAATAAGTATTTGAACACCTGTCTATCAGCTGGAATTCTGACCCTCAAAGAGCTGTTAGTCTGCCTTTAAAATGTCCACCTCCACTCCATTTATTATCCTAAATTAGATGCACCTGTTTGAGGTCGTTAGCTGCATAAAGACACCTGTCCACCCCATACAATCAGTAAGAATCCAACTACTAACATGGCCAAGACCAAAGAGCTGTCCAAAGACACTAGAGACAAAATTGTACACCTCCACAAGGCTGGAAAGGGCTACGGGGAAATTGCCAAGCAGCTTGGTGAAAAAAGGTCCACTGTTGGAGCAATCATTAGAAAATGGAAGAAGCTAAACATGACTGTCAATCTCCCTCGGACTGGGGCTCCATGCAAGATCTCACCTCGTGGGGTCTCAATTACCCCTTTTCCACCAAAGCAGTGCTGAGCTAGATCGGAGCCAGATCCTAGTTTCAAATCGGTTCTTTGTGTTTCCACACCCAAAGCCCCAGCTCTGAGCCAGGAAAAGTGGTTCTTAAGTAGCACCAAAACATTGCTGGACTAGAACAGGGCTAAGAACCAATTACGTCAGGCACTGGGGGCGGGGTCAACAAGACCAACACAAACTTGAGATCCGCCATTGTTGAAATAGCAGCTAATGGAGCTAACAGCTGCTGCTCGTTTGTAATCTCCGTCTATACAAATTACGGCGAACTGCATGAATGCGTTGGATTCGCTGTGTTTTCGTTATGTTTTGATGTCGATGTAGGATCGTAAAGCCATGTGAATCAATAGTAACGCAACGTCTGCATTGTTGATGGAAGGCTTGTTCGCAGCGGTGCTGTGCAGAGACCGATCGCCGTATGATAACGAGTCCAGCGAGAGCACACGACTCCTTATGCTTTTGATTCACTCATGCGTTTTTCTTTATATCATACGTGGATCGGTCTGCACAGCACCGATGCATCTCGAACAAGCCTGGTGTGTTTGTGTTTCCCGCTGCCCAGGATTGCCAGGTTTTTACAAAAAAACCCACCCAATTGCTACTCAAAACAAGCCCAACCACGTTTCAGGGGGGCTTCCCCGGTAAAAATCACATTTGGGGGTAAAATATGTGTTTTTTGGCATGGTTGCCTACTAAAATTCGCATTCCCGGGGCTAAATATCACAATTGGGGCCGCTTCATCCCGCAGACATGAAAAACAGCCCGTGGCAACAGCGATGAAGTAGCCCAATTCCACGGGAAAACCGCAGACTTGGCAACACTGCCGCTGCCTCGCTAGTGTTGCTGAGAAAGATGAGACGTATACAGTGACGCAAGACCTGGCTCTGTTGTGGCTCTCAGCATGTGGAAAAGCAAACGGTTTTTAGAAGGCTCCTCAGTTGAACCAACTATGAACTGGGACTAGCTCTGGCTCTGAACTAGCTCTAGCACTGCCTTGGTGGAAAAGGGGTAAATTATCCTAAGAAAGGTGAGAAATCGGCCCAGAACTATATGGGAGGAGCTGGTCAATGACCTGAAAAGAGCTGGGACCACTGTTTCCAAGGTTACTGTTGGTAATACACTAAGACGTCATGGTTTGAAATCATGCATGTCACGGAAGGTTCCCCTGCTTTAACCAGCACATGTCAAGGCCCGTCTTAAGTTTGCCAATGACCATTTGGATGATCCAGAGGAGTCATGGGAGAAAGTCATGTGGTCAGATGAGACCAAAACAGAACTTTTTGGTCATAATTCCACTAAACGTGTTTGGAGGAAGAAGAATGATGAGTACCATCCAAAGAACACCATCCCTACTGTGAAGCATGGGGGTGGTAGCATCATGCTTTGGGGGTGTTTTTCTGCACATGGGACAGGGCGACTGCACTGTATTAAGGAGAGGATGACCGGGGCCATGTAGTGCGAGATTTTGGGGAACAACCTCCTTCCCTCAGTTAGAGCTTTGAAGATGGGTCGAGGCTGGGTCTTCCAACATGACAATGACCCGAAGCACACAGCCAGGATAACCAAGGAGTGGCTCTGTAAGAAGCATATCAAGGTTCTGGCGTGGCCTAGCCAGTCTCCAGACCTAAACCCAATAGAGAATCTTTGGAGGAGCTCAAACTCTGTGTTTCTCAGCGACAGGCCAGAAACCTGACTGATCTAGAGAAGATCTGTGTGGAGGAGTGGGCCAAAATCCCTCCTGCAGTGTGTGCAAACCTGGTGAAAAACTACAGGAAACGTTTGACCTCTATAATTGCAAACAAAGGCTACTGTACCAAATATTAACATTGATTTTCTCAGGTGTTCAAATACTTATTTTCCTCACTGATATATATATATACTTACAAAATAATGATAATAATATTATACACGTATATAATAATTAAAATATAAGTAAATAGAAGTTATTAATTATATTTGAATATAAAGTAAATTATATATACATATTTAACATTATATGCAAATAATTAATTAAACTGACAATCAAACTGACCACATTTATAAAGGTAAGATGCACATTAAGAAAACTAAACTAATTTCATGAAGGACAGAGGCTTTAATCAGCTGTTCACGGATACTGTAAAAGCACTCCATTTACTCCAAGTAATCCATTTACAGTAACAAAAACTAACATTTTCATCAGAAATTCATCTCATCTTTCGCATGATACTTCACAGCTCAAATAACACATAATAATGACGTCCCTAAAAGTGAATGAACCGTGTCCTGTGCACTGTAAATGTGTTAATGGAAACTCAACCCGATGGAAGGGTCAATGAGATTTTATCTGTAGTAATTGACAAATGCTGTCGATAGAGATTAAGGAATGAATCTAGAACATCCCTTCGGATGTTTTTGCTCACGGGAATCGATCCAACAACCTTCTGGTTTACCCATCCTGAGCCTTAACCACCGCACCATACCAAATCACTGCAGCATCCCCAAAAGGAGAGAGAGAGAGAGAGAGAGAGAGAGAGAGAGAGAGAGAGAGAGATTGAAAACTGAAAGTCCCAGTTTGTGTCGATACATGTGGTCGCTTAGCTGAAGTGAACGCCTCATCTCAGAGTCGAGCTTCAAAAACATGAATTACAATGCTTTCATGTCCAACATTTATTTGCACAATACATTTCCAGATCAAAATAACTCAAACCCAGGTAAGAGTCTGTTAAATTTATCCCAACTGCATCAAGTCTCTGAATCCTGGCCGTCCAGTTAAGCTGATCATATCATCAAACCCTTCCTTTGATATTACAATATTCTCTAAGTCAGTTGATCTTTTCCAAAAGGCAACAATTTCCAACATAAACATCTTTTGACTGCCGTGTCACACACTGAAAAGGTTTCACCGTTCACCCTCCATCATCTCTATTAGCTGTCGTCGGATGAATGTTGATGAGTGTGGAGTAGATGATGTGGTTTGTCGGCATCATTTTTTTACTCTATTGCTGCAATAAGCGATGACAGCACTGAATATAAATGCGTTTAGAGCATATTCATCTACTGAGCAATTAATATTTGGTTCATTTAGAGGGGAAAAGTTTCAATTCCCAGTTGATTTGAGACATAAAAGAAGCCGTACATTTTCTTTATCCAACTTGTGATTTAGATCCACTCCAGCATTATTAGCCTGTATTTTTCACCAATGTCACCAAACATGTCATTAATCATAAAGAACGACCTTGAAAATGATCCAAACAAAACCCCAATTAGCAAAGCAATGACAGGGTAATCTAGATAATAAAACAAATATGCCGTGTGAAGTCCCTGTGCTTGCTAATAGCGGACTCTCTATTCACTACCATCCTGTAACTTGTAAGCACTAAACTGATTAATAGATGTTATGGTAATTAGAAACACAGAGTTAATAAAGCACAAGCGTTCAGGGAGAAATTACTCAGAATCTTGCTCTCCCTCTGCCAGGATGTTGCTGTAAATCTCTTGAGATGCTGCGCTGCCCTCTGCTGGTTAAGTGTTAATGAGTTCACCAGAGGCAGGAGCACATGGAGATCAGACTTCATATTTAAATGTATGCAAATGAAAACGAGGTTGTGAGGATGTACGAGTTGTTGTGTGGGAAATGCACACGTGATTCATATGGGTTTGAAATGACATGAGGTGAATAAATGAGAACATAATTTGCATAAGTGCTCAAAGAAAATCCTAGTTGTTTTTTACTGAGTAGAAAACATGGAGGAACAGCATTTGAAGAGGGCGTCAGTGTAGCATTTTCAGTGTGTTTGCAGCACTTCTGCACTGTTAATGGGTCAAAATACACTTTAATGAAACAAGGATGGATACTTAACCTGAATTGTGTGTAAAGAAAGTGTGAATGTGATGTGAATATGTGAAGGTTAAAAAAGGACCAAACAAGCGGCAGGCTGAGCAAGTGGAGTGCGCCCCCTTGTGTTAGGAGCTGAATTACTGCTGTCCATCTCATTCAACAAACAGCCAAGGCAGAGAAGCGAGTCACTGGATTGTGTGACTGTCCACCTACTTTCACTTTTTCAATCACACATGCTTCCGGTGTACGGTACTGAGCCCTCGAAGGGACATGGAGAAGGGGGAAAAAAACAGTTTGGAAGAAATACTATATTTAAATGATTGTGCACTTGCTCGCAAACACTGTTTGCCCGAAAAACTTAGCATTCACTAGCAAAACGTTTTTTCCTCTCACCTGTTATTTCCATCACAAACGTTTTGTGAATAAATGCAGTTTCTCAGGGGGGGACATAAAGGTTTTTGCACGAGAACTTAAAACTTTTATGAGTAAACCAAAGTTTCTGCAAAGAAATGCAAAGTTTTTCGAGAGAAACTTTTTTGTGAGAGAACTTAAATGTTTGGCGAAGAAAGGTAAAAGTTTTGCGAGTGCCTCTCGGGCTAACACAAAAGTTTTGCAAGTAAACGCAAAGCTTCTCAGGCTAACACAAAAGTTTTGTGAGTAAACGTGAGGCTTCTCGGGCTAACACAAAAGTTTTGTGAGTAAACGTCAGGCTTCTCGGGCTAACACAAAAGTTTTGCAAGTAAACGCAAAGCTTCTCAGGCTAACACAAAAGTTTTACGAGTAAACGCAAAGCTTCTCAGGCTAACACAAAAGTTTTGCGAGTAAACGCAAAGCTTCTCGGGCTAACACAAAAGTTTTACGAGTAAACGCGAAGCTTCTCGGGCTAACACAAAAGTTTTGCGAGTAAACGCGAAGCTTCTCGGGCTAACACAAAAGTTTTGTGAGTAAACGTGAGGCTTCTCAGGCTAACACAAAAGTTTTGCAAGTAAACGCAAAGCTTCTCAGGCTAACACAAAAGTTTTGCAAGTTAACGCAAGGCTTCTCAGGCTAACACAAAAGTTTTGTGAGTAAACGCGAAGCTTCTCGGGCTAACACAAAAGTTTTGCAAGTAAACGCAAAGCTTCTCAGGCTAACACAAAAGTTTTGCAAGTAAACGCAAAGCTTCTCAGGCTAACACAAAAGTTTTGTGAGTAAACGCGAAGCTTCTCGGGCTAACACAAAAGTTTACAAGTAAACGTGAAGCTTCTCGGGCTAACACAAAAGTTTACAAGTAAACGTGAAGCTTCTCGGGCTAACACAAAAGTTTACAAGTAAACGCGAATCTTCTCGGGCTAACACAAAAGTTTACAAGTAAACGTGAAGCTTCTCGGGCTAACACAAGTTTTGCAAGTAAACGCAAAGCTTCTCAGCTAACACAAAAGTTTTACAAGTAAACGTGAAGCTTCTCAGGCTAACACAAAAGTTTTGCAAGTAAACGCAAAGCTTCTCAGGCTAACACAAAAGTTTTGTGAGTAAACGTGAAGCTTCTCGGGCTAACACAAAAGTTTACAAGTAAACGCGAGGCTTCTCGGGCTAACACAAAAGTTTACAAGTAAACGTGAAGCTTCTCGGGCTAACACAAAAGTTTACAAGTAAACGCGAAGCTTCTCGGGCTAACACAAAAGTTTTGTGAGTAAACGTGAGGCTTCTCAGGCTAACACAAAAGTTTTGCAAGTAAACGCAAAGCTTCTCAGGCTAACACAAAAGTTTTGTGAGTAAACGCGAGGCTTCTCAGGCTAACACAAAAGTTTACAAGTAAACGTGAAGCTTCTCGGGCTAACACAAAAGTTTACAAGTAAACGCGAATCTTCTCGGGCTAACACAAAAGTTTACAAGTAAACGTGAAGCTTCTCGGGCTAACACAAGTTTTGCAAGTAAACGCAAAGCTTCTCAGCTAACACAAAAGTTTTACAAGTAAACGTGAAGCTTCTCAGGCTAACACAAAAGTTTTGCAAGTAAACGCAAAGCTTCTCAGGCTAACACAAAAGTTTTGTGAGTAAACGTGAAGCTTCTCGGGCTAACACAAAAGTTTACAAGTAAACGCGAGGCTTCTCGGGCTAACACAAAAGTTTACAAGTAAACGTGAAGCTTCTCGGGCTAACACAAAAGTTTACAAGTAAACGCGAAGCTTCTCGGGCTAACACAAAAGTTTTATGAGTAAACGTGAGGCTTCTCAGGCTAACACAAAAGTTTTGCAAGTAAACGCAAAGCTTCTCAGGCTAACACAAAAGTTTTGTGAGTAAACGCGAGGCTTCTCAGGCTAACACAAAAGTTTTGTGAGTAAACGTGAGGCTTCTCGGGCTAACACAAAAGTTTTACAAGTAAACGTGAAGCTTCTCGGGCTAACACAAGTTTTGCAAGTAAACGCAAAGCTTCTCAGCTAACACAAAAGTTTTACAAGTAAATGTGAAGCTTCTCAGGCTAACACAAAAGTTTTGCAAGTAAACGCAAAGCTTCTCAGGCTAACACAAAAGTTTTGTGAGTAAACGCGAGGCTTCTCAGGCTAACACAAAAGTTTTGTGAGTAAACGCAAAGCTTCTCAGCTAACACAAAAGTTTTACAAGTAAATGTGAAGCTTCTCGGGCTAACACAAAAGTTTTGCAAGTAAACGCAAAGCTTCTCAGGCTAACACAAAAGTTTACAAGTAAACGCGAGGCTTCTCGGGCTAACACAAAAGTTTACAAGTAAACGTGAAGCTTCTCGGGCTAACACAAAAGTTTACAAGTAAACGCGAAGCTTCTCGGGCTAATACAAAAGTTTTACGAGTAAACGCGAAGCTTCTCAGGCTAACACAAAAGTTTTGTGAGTAAACGTGAGGCTTCTCAGGCTAACACAAAAGTTTTACGAGTAAACGCAAAGCTTCTCGGGCTAACACAAAAGTTTTGCGAGTAAACGCAAAGCTTCTCGGGCTAACACAAAAGTTTTGTGAGTAAACGTGAGGCTTCTCAGGCTAACACAAAAGTTTTACAAGTAAACGTGAAGCTTCTCGGGCTAACACAAGTTTTGCAAGTAAACGCAAAGCTTCTCAGGCTAACACAAAAGTTTTGCAAGTAAACGCAAAGCTTCTCAGGCTAACACAAAAGTTTTGTGAGTAAACGCGAGGCTTCTCAGGCTAACACAAAAGTTTTGTGAGTAAACGCGAAGCTTCTCGGGCTAACACAAGTTTTACAAGTAAACGTGAAGCTTCTCAGACTAACACAAAAGTTTTGCAAGTAAACGCAAAGCTTCTCGGGCTAACACAAAAGTTTTGTGAGTAAACGCGAGGCTTCTCAGGCTAACACAAAAGTTTTGCAAGTAAACGCGAAGCTTCTCAGGCTAACACAAAAGTTTTGCGAGTAAACGCGAGGCTTCTCGGGCTAACACAAAAGTTTTGCGAGTAAACGCGAGGCTTCTCAGGCTAACACAAAAGTTTTGCGAGTAAACGCGAAGCTTCTCGGGCTAACACAAAAGTTTTACGAGTAAACGCGAGGCTTCTCGGGCTAACACAAACGTTTTGTGAGTAAACGCGAAGCTTCTCGAGCTAACAAAAGTTTTGCGCCAGAATGTAAAAGTTTTGCATGAAAAATTAAATAAAAAGTTTCTCAGGGTGACGCAAAAGTTTGCGAGAGAACGCAAAAACGCTGAAATATAGTTTTTCCTTCATTCTCATTTTTTTTCTCATCACCATATCCCTTTCGGGGCTCCATAGTACAGCCATTTGTTCATGATTAAAAAAAAAACATTTCACAAGAACACCATCACAAACAGCACAATAAAGCACGGTAAAAGCAAATACAAAACGGGGTTAGGTTCAAATCAAAACAGATGCACGCAAGTCAGTGGCCGGGCTCAGCGCATGCAGTCCACATTACCTCCAATGACACGAAAGAAAAAGACAAAACCCTCCTCCAGCATGCACCCGTCCCTGCCCAATCAGAATTAGCCCAAACCAGATGTCCACGCCCACCCCGCATCGCCATGACATCACCCCGCCCCGAATGCCCAAGCCCCACCCACCGTCCCTGCATACAGAAAAGGAAAAGTAGGGAATATAAATCGGTTGCTGAGGTTTGAGGTTACCAAAAATGCTCTACCTGCGCACCGCATGCTCGGACACACTGATGCTTCGTGAACGGAAGGCGTCCATGGCCGACAGATCTTTCAGGTCTTTAACGGGAGAGTTTGCGCTGGGGCCTTGCTTCGCCACTTTGGTCGTCCGCAAACTGCCCCGAGGGCAAACGAGGTCAGGTGTGCGTCAGGGTAAGGTCGTGACCAAGGAGGGTTGAGGGGAATTTGGAGCATATTATAACCACGTCGGCATGGGTGGATGGGGGAGTGCGATTGTGTCACGAACGGGGCCAGCGACCAATCACAGGTGACGGATCCGAGGTGTCGGCACCCCCCCAAACCACACCCACCACGCATGGTCAAATCAGAGGAGGGGGGAGGGGTCAAATAAGGAAGTGAAAGGAAAACAAAGTAACTTGGTCAGCAGTGCACACTGAGAACCAGAAAACAGGGACGACATTTAGAAAACGAAAAAATAACAAAGGAGGAAACAGAAAACTGGAAGGAGAAACAGCATAAAAAAGATCAACAGACACATAACAAGGCATAAAGTAAGCAATATACTGTCAGCATTCTACGAAAGGAATGAAAGAGTAGGAGAAAACAAAAGATGAACTCATCAGAGAGCACAAACATACTGGTACAGGGAGGAAACAAAGCACTCAGACACTGCAATGATCATTATACTGGAAATTAATGGCAACAGGAAAACAGTGATATGATCATGTGTATGTGTGTGATTTAATATAGCAAATAAACACACAGATGAATGATGGGATGAGGTGAGACTAAAAGCTGGAACAGAGAATGTGAGGCCTGGCAAACCAGACAGATCATGAAAAGCCAGGATTTGAACATCTAACTTTGAACCCCATTTACATGCACAAAGAACCCTTATATGCTCTCTTCGGGTCATTTTGACCCGTGATTCATTCTTTTAATTTTTAAAAATGAAGTGCTCATCAGAGTAGTCCAAGACTGTAGGGATTTTGTCGCACTTGAACTTGGAATACACAAACAAATTTGACTGGATTTGAGGAATATATATGGGAAAAAAATTGTAACAAATCCTTCCCCTGCTCCTCATAGAAATGCATGGGAAATTGGTAATTTTTATTTTATCATGTTAAAAAAATGAAAAAAATCTGGCACAATCCAGAACAAACTCGCATGTACACACCAAACATTTGACCTAAAATATTTACTTTCAATAATTTAACACCACATTAGCATTTTCAGTTTTCTGATGCAGGTAAACAAATAAAATATTTAATCTTTTTAGTAAGCATTTTATTTTAATATTATTTATTTTAAAGTTATTCATTTAATTTGCCTTTTTTAAATGTAATTATTTGCTCTTTATCAACAACCGATCCCAGTACCAGTACATTTAAAAACTCTCGTCATGCATTATGCTGCATTTAAGTCATTTTGTACAGTACTTTTATCAATTATTGAATGATGCAATTATTAACTAAATGTAGGTTATAATGTTTGATAATGCTTCATAAATAGTGTCCATGTAATATCACACAGAATTACCTTTGTGTGAATATGTACAAATATAAAAAAATGCTCATTTATGATATTCTGAAAAGTCTGATTAACACAAGAATAAGTATTATTATATTTACAGAAATGTATAGAGACTGTAATATTAAGGGATGCACCGATCACATTTTTTAAGGACCGAGTACCGATATTTTTTTCTGGTACTCGCCAATACCGATACCTATACATCTTTTTTTTTTCTTCTTCTTTTTTTTTGTGCTTTTGGTCAAGCACAAATGAATGCAAGACAGCTTCTTTATCATTACTTGAATAAAAAAAAAAAGTGTTATTTTTATGTGCTTATCACAAAGAATAATGAATTGGGTAAGCACCTCTATTTTTATAGCTCTTGTGTTATCTCTTGCCATTTTTTCTCGTCTTGCAAGGGTTTGCTGCCGGGTGTTACTACAGCTAGCAGCAAATTCTCTGTGCTCATTTTTGTGTTTTAATTTCAGATGTTTTATCGGGCTGCTTGTATTATATGTACTGGGTTTTGCACCTCTTGATATTAATGCAGAACAAAGCATGCAGTTCACAATGTGTGGGTTGTTGTCATTCATTTTGAAGCATTTCCACAGCCCTGAGGCTGATATTGTGTCTGCTGCTGCCACCGATGTCTCTGTGCACAAAAAATCCTGTCAGTCACGTCACGCGAGGTATCAGCCTTTGGTATCGGGGGTACAAGTACATGAGCTTGGTATCGGTATTGGAGCATCCTTAGTAATATTGTCCTAATATGGTGATGGCAATCAGGTTATTGCGTTTACATGAATCCTATATAACTATATGAATCCTATCCTATAAGTTCTCGTTCATGTGCATGTAAATGTGTTGGTTGGTTTTTCTCTCTCAAGCTTGTAATGCAAAGTTCCAGCTTCAGTGTCAGGACAAGACACAGGACTTACAAAAAGGAAAACAATAAAAACACTGAAAATCAACCTGGAATTTGTCAGGACAATGAGATTAGATGGTGTTGTGGGTCTGGACACAGTACATAGATCATGGACTTTATTAGTGATAAGCCTGGGAAAAACTCAAACTGTTACAATCATTGCAAAGCACTGATTGCTGCACGAGATATGCTGGTTAAAATGGATTAGTAAGTCGTTATCATTGAAATTTCCTGTTAAAGTAATCTGGTTCATGGGATAGTGGCTGGTTTTACACCCAATGCACAAAGTGAAATGAAGAAAAGGGGAGACAGAGAATGAGTGAAGTAGAAAAAAAAAATCATATGGAATAGAAAAGAAAAGACTGTTAACCTCTAGTTTATCAGTCCCTTTGTTGGACATCACATGACTAGTTATTCTGACCAGAGTATTACAGGATGGGATCATGGCTCATTATTAAACATCAACACAAGATTTAGAGCTGTGTGTATTTGGGTGTTTCTTCAACTATGGCCGTTTTTAGTCCCTTAAAAAATTAAAACTCCATTAACAAACTTATTAAACGTACTAATATGATTAGTCAACTAACAACGTCCAACATTGGATAAACACGCTCCTTTCATGAACTGTCACAAATATTTATACCACAGCGTCATTTCCATCACTTTATCATCTTTTCTTTCAATTAATTTTTGTATATCTTTGGAGAATAAAATGACCAAAACCATAGCAAGAATTTATGCATCCTTACATCCAAAATGACAGTTTATATGGAAATGAACAAATAAATAACTTAAATAATAAATAACTAAATAAAATAATTGGCACTTTCATGAAAGAATAGTTTATATTTATAAGAAAAAAATAACTCTAAACAAATAAGTAAAATATAACAATAATCTAAAATGAAAATATATATATTTTCATTTTTTAATTTAAATATAAATACATTTTAATAAAGAAAATTAAATAATGACATAAAATATTTAAAATAGATGTATTTTTCATTGCAAATAAATTATATATATATATATATATATATATATATATATATATATATATATATATATATATATATATATATATAAATAAATGGTATATAATCTCAATCTTGTGATCGCAATGTGATCTAAATCTTAAAATAAGAAAATCCATCATAAAAATAACCTTAACAAAAATATAAGACTTCATGAATATTATCATATATTATATATACATAGAAAGTGCAGATATTTGTGTAGATTATTTTTATGATGGATTTTCTTATTTTAAGAGTGAAAATCTTGCATAAAAAGTTTAAAAACTAAAAAGTATTGCTAAAAACTAAACCCCCAAAAGAGTTTTAATGTGACCTTCATATGACAAATAGTCAGAAGTCAAATCTATTAGTCTGGATAAAACTCAATCCCTTGGAAATATGTCCATAGTTGAAGAAACACACTTTCATAAATGAACGTGTTAAATGATTTTGATGTGAAAGTCACCGCTGAGACACATGAAGAGAGAAGGAGAGAAACAGAGAGAAAGAAATGAAACCGATAAGAAAAGAGAAAGACAAGAAAAGAGACGTCGCACAGTCAAATTAGCATCCGTGAGTGGATGTGAGAACTGATGTTCTGACGTAATCAGACACATAAAGCCAGAAATCACGGCTCTACCACCAAAAAAAAAAAATCAAAATCAAAATCAACCAATGAGGCGCCCGAGTCCTTCCGATGGTGAACCTGACATGATGCAGCCGTACGTGAGGGTGTGTGAGCGTGTGTGTGTGTACCTCTTGGGCCTCTCGTTCAGGCTGGTGCTGCGCGCTCTGAAGCTGCTCTGCTCGTGTGTGTCATCGAACGGCAGAAGAGCGTTTGAACGGAGACCCTAATGACACAAAAACAACGAGACAACATGAACAGATCGTTCAAACCGTGAACACATGAGTACAGAAGTCCCATCACCCACCTTGGTGATGTACTGAACAAAGTCCTTCCTGAAGGGCAGCCTGCAGCGTATGAACCACATGGCGATCACATGATGGGCTAGAGACACTATGTACTGATTAAACCTACAGAGGATGGAAGAACAATCGGTAATATTATGAAATATTTTTACAATTTAAAATAATGTTTTAATAAATAAAGTGAATATATTGTAAAATGTAATTTATTCCTGTGATCAAAGCTGTATTTTCAGCATCATTACTCCAGTCTTCAGTGTCACATGATCCTTCAGAAATCATTCTGATATGAGGATTTGATACTCAAGAAACATTTATGATTATTATCAGGTGTATTCACAGTTTCATATAATTCTGGAAACCATGATACTTTTATTCAGGATTCTTTGATGAGAAAGAACAGCATTTATTGGACATTGCAATATTTTGTAAGATTATAAATGAACCTCTAGTCAACTCTGTGTCTGATGATACTCACTTTGAAGGGTTGGTGTACGGCAGCGATATGGCAAACACGCTAACATACTGCTCGGCTACGAAGTTAGCATACAGATGTGGGAGCCGCACCAATGCTGCAGACGAAAAAGAGATTGGTTCTCAATTATAAGTATTAATAAAACTTTGCTATATTCTGATTGGTCAGAATGTGAGAATGGGCAAAGAAAGGCTTGGGCTCACTGGACAGGAACTCCAGCATGGGTGACGCCATGGCAACGGTCGCCGAGATATGAGTCAGTTTGACGATCAGGGCGGGCAGGAGTTTGATCATGATGTCGGGCATCTCCACGGTGCACATGGTCAGAGCCACCACACACTGCTTAGCACAGCGGTAAATCAGGCCTTTCTCCAAACACTGAACCAGCTCCCTCTGAGACATCAAGACACCAGCAACAACCGCTCTGTGAACACTTTTACCAAATCAATTCCTAGAAGTGCAAGTCCTAGAAGTTTTTGTTATATGTGATAAGTGTACAGCAAACAAGCTAAACAACACAGAACTAAGGTTTCATAAGCTGTCGACCCAAAAAACGAGCGTTTAAGGAGACAAAAGTGGATACAGGATACAAGAGCTGAAGCTTCAACAGGAAGAATGGGTACCTTTTGGGATCCTGACACTCAGTATGCCTACGTGTGGAGTCAACATTTTGTTACTGTTAAGTCAAATATCCAAATGTCAGTTTTATATATGATATTTCCTGTTGCTAATTACGTTCCCCTCAAGAGGGTGTAGTTCTCAGTGTAATATAATGTGTCGCGCTCTGTCTCAATGGCCTGTATCCACTTTTGTCTCCTTAAACGTTTGTTTTTTGGGTCGACAGCTTATGAAAACTTATTTCTGTGTTGTTTAGCTTGTTTGCTGTACACTTGTCACATATCAGCTTTTAGACATTGTTATGTTTTTTGTTACAAGTCAGAAATGACAAGGAGGCAGCCTCACGCAATGCAAAGTCAATGGAGAGCGTTGGATTGTCCTCCCCACGGTGGGCGTGGTCTACAGATTATGATGCGTGTCGCTCTGTCTCTATGTGACATGAATCATTCGCTCAGATGATTGCCTGACTGTCTGAGCATCTGCTACCGACTGAATATTTATACATTTATACTTCATTTAAATATCATATTTATACAAATTCATATTTAATTTAAAAGTAATAATAATAATAATAATAATAATAATAATAATAATAATAATAATAATAATAATAATACAATTTAGATATAATTTAAAATTGCTAGATCTGACAAAACCTTCTGGATATATCCTCAATATTCAAAATTATTAATAAATACAGCAAATAATGTTTTATTAGGGTTTGGTTTAGTTTGTAGCAGTGTTATTTTAATATCATAAAAATAGTATTAATTCATATTTTGAATGAATAAATAAATAAAAGAATAGAAAAGTTAACAAGAATTAAAAATACAGAAACTAATTCAATTTAATACAAATTTATTTGATTTCTTTTATCACATCATTTCTTTCTTTCATTCATATATAAAATACAAAAACCTTATTAAAATGCTTCATAAATACAGCAAATAATCTTTTATTAGTGTTTGGTTTAGTGTTATTTTAGTATCATAAATATAGTATTAATTAATATTTTGAATAAATAAATAAATAAAAGAATAAATAAAAAGAATAAAAAAATAAATATAGAAAATACATTTAATACAAATTATTTTGATTTGTTTTATCAAGTCGTTTATTTCTTTATTAATCTATATTTTGTATTTATTTATTTATAATTTCTGCAGGTTTGGACCTCCATACCTTTTTCATTTTTATATTTTCCATTTTAGTTTTAATATTTTTTTAAGTTTGAGTAAATTTGGTGTGGTTTCTGTTTTTTTTTTATTTTCTATTTAGTTATTTTTATGTCAGTTTTAATTTCGTTATTTTCGTCATGATTCTCCCACGATTTTGAACAGACATCTAAACAACATAACATGTCATTTACTAGAGGTTCTGACAAAATGTTGATTGCTGCAGTCTATTTAAAATGATTCATTACTGGATGAATCAGTGTTTTTGAACAAATCTCTTGAATTAATGATTTAATGACAAATTCACTTTTTAACACTCACTTGTCGCCACCTACTGGTGTAACAGTGTAATTGATACAATCATTATTTGAAGCGCCGAGTTACTTTCAACAGAGGATTTGCTCTATTTCTATCGCTTCCATAGACATCAGTGTTTATATCTGAACTATAAACATTTATCCCAGTACTTCTAGGATTCTTCTGTGGTTGAAAAGCAGTTTGTGAAGCTGTTTCATACCTACACATGACAACTGCTCTCTCTGGCTCAGCAGCAGCGCCAACACAGATGTGAACTTTCACTGTATTTAGTTTTAATAGACACTGGAGAATCGTTGTCATTTAGGAATGAGATCGTGTGGGTGTTTGAATTCGAGATTGCGATCTTTTACTGATTAATCGTGCAGCTCTACTGTATGGTGTGTTGTCGTTCAGACAGCGAGGTCAGGGTGTATGCGTCACCTGTCGGGGCTGTTCCAGGTAGCTGTGGTAGGAGGTGAGGGCAGTGAGGACAGGAACCACAGCCAGCTGAACATCCGTCAGGGAGAATCCATCGGGAGTCTTCTTCAAACGCTCCGATATCAGCCGGTCCGTCACCTGCAAACAAACACACTCTCAAATCAACTAGTTCTCTTATAGTCCATTGCATTTAGCAACTGTAAGTGTTTATGTTTTGTAGGTGTGTGTACGGTATGTTACCATCGAGCAGAGAGTCGAGCACAGGTGATCGATGTTGCACGGGGACGTCAGTATCAAAACTTTGTACTGGATGGTGCATGACATCTTATCCAGAACCAGCTTCAGAACCTTCCAATCAGTCTCCTACAAATCAAACAAACACGGCACTAATGATCGGCACTAACAACATGCTGCTACTAGCCGTTAATGCATTTTAATAATAAAATGTGATTTATCTGTGCAATTTTGACCGGGTGCTACTTTTTCCCCCGAAAAATACAGTATGTTGTAATTGTATTAAAGGGGTGGTAAAGCACACTCTTTCGAAGGCTTGATTGTGTTTGTGGGGTGCACTGTAACATGTGTTCATGCTTCGTTTTTTAAAAAATGCATTATGTTACCTTTATTCTACACTGCTCTGTCCCTCCTTGTAAAAACGGTCTGATGGTTTCCGGATTCTGTGAAGCCAGTCCCTCAAAAATACGCAATGAGCTCTGATTGGTTAGCTGGCCCAGTGTGCTGTGATTCGCTAACCGCCTAGAGCACGTTTCTTGGAAGAGTCACGCCCCTTACCTTTACAGGTAGCCTCAGGCTTTGTGTACGCTAGCGTCAATAAAACCATACCAAGAGCCCGAATCAGACCCAGACAATTTTAGTGAAGATGATCGAGCAGAACCTGTGCAGTCCTCAAGAGTAAAGACTGCGGATCTATAGTGATCGCTACTGAATGGCACCGTTACTTTTGTATTTTTAGAACGATTTGCCAAATATCTGTCGCAAGAACGAACACTAAACATTGGCTTTACTATAGTATCCAAATCAAACACAGAACCATGTTTAGCATGCCTGTAGATAAACAATACATAAAAGCTCTAATCAAAGAATAATTTACACTAATGCCAAGTTCGCTGTTGAGATTTTAAACAGTTTGTAACGTTAGGTGTTTGTCAGATAACGTTAAGTATGAATGAGCATTTAACAAACTGGTTTGCAGAGCCAAACAGCGCTGTCATGTCTACATGCTACAACGTAGGCTACAATTAACAACACAAACTATTACAGGAAAACACATCGACAAAAAATAAATCACACTTACAGGTTGTAGCCCGTACTCGCGAAAATTGTGGAAGCTTTCCTCCGCGAGATGTGCCGCGGTAGCCGCGTGTGCCCGCCTGTCTCGTGCAGCTGAAGGCTCATGTATTTCAAATACAGATGAATATAGTCCATAATGTCACATTTTCCGATCTTCTCCTCCGACCCCTGTCTGTCTCGTGCTTTGATTTGTGATATAGCATATATCCGATGCAAATGCGATCGTGTTCCCCTCATGTCTCATACACACATGAATATGACGTTGTATGTTAAACGCACTGCAACGCACCCCCGTCCCTAGGAAGGCTGAAGAAAGTGGACCTGCACTCCAGATGAAAATAACAGCGTTTCGTCGGCATTGGCAACAGCACTCCAGCCTACTAACCACAACAACGCTTCCCTGCTGGGATACAAAATAGCCTCGCCCCCCCTTATTTCATATTCTCGGAGGAGGGGTTTATGTAAATATTGGGGCTGGTGATGTCAGAGACCCTGGAGGAATGTCTGTAGTCCCTAGCGGCCGTTTGCTGTAGTCCTTAGAAATCGATTTCTTTAAAAGCAAATATCTCTGTTTGCTTTAAACTTTGAACGTTGTAACTTTGAAGATGTTGTTTATGATCAAACAGTAACATTACACACTAGCTAAAGTAAGAAAAGTGAAATCATGGTTTACCACCCCTTTAAAACTGTATTTTGTGAAAGACAATCTAAGCTGTGTGTGTGTGTGTGTGTGTGTGTGTGTGTGTGTGTGTGTGTGTGTGTGTGTGTGTGTGTGTGTGTGTGTGTACCATCTTCAGGCACTGGAGCAGCACGTTGAAAGCCAGGTTGTAGGGCAGAAAGGCCGTACGAATAGACGAGGCCGGAGCAGCTGGGGTGGGACTTCCTGTTGGTGGGGACACAGTTCCTGCTGGCTTCTTATCTGACACTCTCTTCTCCGACTCACTGAAAACCAGACATTTGAGAAGAGATTTAGTCAACCTGAATGTCCCCCTTAATAATTTATCCTTAATTTAATTTTAATAATACATTTACAATAAGTTTATACTTAATATAAAATTAATAATAAATCATAATATACTCCTTAATAATGTATAGTTAACTTTTTTAATACATTTATTTACTTACTTTACTTTTTTTTTAATGTAATAATAGATTGAAAAAACATTTAAACTATGTACAAATTAATGATGATACAGTTTAATTTAATAATTTAAATAAATGTATACTTCATTTAAAATGTAATACATTTTCATTTAATTTAAATGTAATGATATAGTTAGATACATTACTTTATTTACTTTATTTAAAAAATAATAATAAATTTAGTTATTCTAAACAACACCCCCCTAATATTTTATACTTACAATTAATTTCATAAATACAATTATAAAACAAAACAAAAATATTATATTATTTCAATTTAACAACACATTTCAATTTAAATTAAAAATGTAATGCAATTTTAATAATACATTTACATAATTGTATACTTAATTTAAATGTAATATATTTAAATTTATTTAATTGTAATGATAAATTTAAAAACATTTATACTTTATATAAAAATGAATAATAACTTTAGTTAGGCAATCTAAATACCCTATTTTATACATAATTTAATTTGATAAATAATGTTGTACTTTATTTAAATGTAATCATATATTTTAAGTTAATTTACAAATAATTGAAATACATTTATATTTTATTTATAAATCTGATTATTCTCCTTAATTATTTATACTTAATGTAACTTTTTGAATTAATTTAAATAAATGTATACTTCATTTAAATGTAATAATAAATCTAGTAAATCCTTTTTAATAAGTGTGCGTGAGAAAACGTCAAAAACACCCAGGTTTGTGTTCTTACCCCACGTCACAGTGACAATATGGGCTGAATCTCAGGACTCCATCTTTATTGGGAACACCCAGGCGATGAAGAGAGTCCGCCCGCATCATCAGTAAGAAATCAAAGACCTGACACAGAAACAATGAGAGAAAACGTCACTTTAGCTTTTTCTGAAGTCGAGGTGTTTCTATGGGTTGTTGTTATGGTGCTGCTTTACTAACTCCAGAAGTCTGACCTTTAGCCGTATGGAGCTTCCGATGGCACTGCAGTATTTGTTCTTATAGTGAAGCTGCAGATGAGCGATCAGCAGCTCGAACACTCGACTGGCGTGACTGGCGGGCAGACTGTAGAGTTTACTCTAGAGAACCACAGATACACAATCACTGGAGCTGCTATGGAGAATATTCCTGATGATACAGATAAGATGAGGTGTTGCAGTACCTGCAGTATGTCTAGCAGGCCCAGTATGGCGGTTCGGACGTCCTCCGTGGGCGACTCCACACACAGGTCTCGTTCTCCCTCCATAGAGCATGTTAACGGACGACTAGCAACCTACAGGAGCACAGGACAGTTGGGAGCACATCAGTATGTTGGTATGCAACATAAAAATGCAAAATGAAAAAAGAAATTCAACAAAATGAAAATAAAATTTGAGACATGACTGGAGAAAAAAAAAAATCTATACACCATCATTGAAGGTGATTTTTTTAAAATTATGTGGTAAGAACACTTTGCATAAACTATGATGAAAACACATTTACTGAATAAATTCCTAGCTCAAAAAAAATAATGTGACTGAATCATGTGCTCGTGGTCGATCACTAGCAAACATGCTGTTTTTAAACTAGTACTAATTTAAACTTAATATAAATGTAATAATATAGTTAAATAAATCTATATTTAATAGTAAATATAAATCAATCTAAATTTCAATTCCATAATACATTTGAAAACTAAGTTATTATATTAAATAAAAGAGCCACAGTGGCTTTAACCGCCGTTTTTATTTCTATTTTGCACCACTTTCCCTGGAAGTGACTCTTGAACAAATGGGATGGAAAGGCTGCTGAATTCGCAAATTGTTTTTGTGTGGTGCAGAAATTAATAATTAATGCATAGCTAATGACACGCATCTCTGTGGATGCTGACAGTAATAACGGACAGCCAGCAAATGGCCTGAAAGATCAAAACCTAATTTAAAAAAAATTATTAACCACAATTGAATAAACTCATATTCTTTTCGTAACCTCTAGTTGGACTACTTAAATCCCTTATACATTTAAATATATTTTTATTTTATTTATTTTATTTAAAGGGTCGATGAATTGAGAAATCAACTTTCCTTTGAGCCTCTGATATATAAAAGTTCATCGTGATATAAGAATATCCTGTACGTTTCAGAGCTGAAAATGTCCTTGTTAGTCAAAGAAAAGCTTTTATACCTTCTCGATGATGTCCAGCAGGCTGCTGAAGTGATGCGTGTTGCAGCCCTCGGCAAGATCCACCAACAGCTGCGTGGCTTGTTTCCTGACGGACAGGTCTCGATCTTCAGCTATCTGACCCAGCTGAGGAATCACCACCACCTCGATCAGCTCCTCCTAATCAAAGAGAGCACAGACGATCAAGGATAATGTGACGACAGACAGAGTCTCATGAACACGCAGAGATCCGTGTGTGGTTGAGGACTGACTTCATAGAGCTGTCGGTTTGTGCTGAGCACGAAGGACAGGATGTGCAGAACCTTGATCCTGATCGTAGAACGGCTCTCATTCCTGACACACACACAGGGAAAGAGAGAGATGTTATTCTTGGGGATTTGTTTAAAGCATGAATGACACTATTAAAGTCATGAAAGGTCATGAAACCCAGTTCTCACCACAGTTTTGAAAAATGCTATAAAAGTGGGCGTGGTTAAGCTGCGGAGTGGAGAGGCAAGGCAAGGCAAGGCAAGTTTATTTGTATAGCACATTTCATACACAGGGGCAATTCAAAGTGCTTTACACAGAAATGAAGTTAAAATATTCATAAGTGAATACAATAAAAATATACATAGTATAATAGTTATAGTGGGAATTAAAAGAAAATATAAAATAAAGATGAAATCCCCTATCTGGGGTGGAAGAAAATGGAGAGTCAGGTTTACTTTAAAAATATTTGAGAGGGGAGAATGACTGACAACACCGTTTTATTAGTCATTTGATTGGTTAATGGGCTGTAAAGAGCAGTTACACTCACAGTGTGGAATGGATGAATCACGTTTGTTTCGAAGACTCAGGATCTACTGAAGAGAACTTATGCGACGCAGAAACTCTTACAAAGCAAAAAAAAAATCATTTGTTTTTGATCCATTAATGCAGGGGTCTCAAACTCATTTTACCTGGGGGCCGCTGGAGGTATACTCTGGGTCAGGCTGGACCGCATCAAGTATTACACATAAAAAGTGTTTCAAGTATTCCAAAAAAAAGTAGCACAACTGATCCAATCTTCACAATCTTTATTATTAACAGTTCTTCAACATGAATGTTTCTTCTGAACGTGAACTGTTCCTCTGAATTTGAACTAAATATAGCCTATAGAAATTAAATCATGTAATATGAAATAATGAATGATTTTAATTTAATTTTAAATAATAGACTAATTCACAGCAAGGCCGTAACAGGTCAAACAGAACAGTGAGCGAAATTCTAGGTCTAATTCTAGTTGGGAAATAATTTTTTTGGGACTATTTGTAAACAATATTTGCATTAATTTGCGTCAAATATATTATTAGTCCCGATAGTCTTCGTATGAGTGAGTGAATAAATACATAGAGCCGCAATTTTAATTACAGATTCTCTAGTGGTCTGGTGGTAGAATTTTTGTCAACCGTGTCAAAGGTTTCGGGTTCTAATCCGCCCTCATGTAGTTTTTCTTCATTAAAATCTAAGATGTTCATCAAGGATTGTATAAGAAGACCATGGACACTTTGCATTTTGTTTTGTGATTTCACCGGAAAGAATAGAGTCTCTCTCAGCAACGGCATTAAGCGATATATTGAGGCGCTCGTCTGTGTGTGAAGACTGTGCAGTGTGCATGAGCCAAAAGAGAACGTAAACCCCGCCTACTTTGATTTGATTGGCCATCTCAATCATTTTGACATTGACGAGCGCTGTTAGACCACATTCGTTTCAACTGTCTGATCAGCTTCGGGCGTCTGTTCCTGTCAATCACGCTGTGTCCACCAATTATACTGCACGAGGGAGGGGCGAGCCAACTCTCTCTCTCTCTCTCTCTCACACACACACACACACACACACACACACACACACACACACACACAAAGGAGGCGGCAAGCGCTACACACGCAACGACTCTGCAAAAAGGTGCTTTTCAGAGCAACGCGCGGGCCGCACTAACACTAAACTTTGAAGTCAAGAAGGGGGCCACAAAATATCATCCTGCGGGCTGCGAGTTTGAGACCCCTGCATTAATGCATCTATCACTAATGCATCTCACTAAGGACATGAAGACTCATTAATAATTAAGCGAGTTGTATTTCATAGGATAAGGACACGCAGACTCAAGAATAATCAAGCAAGTCATCTTCTCATAGCATAAGGACACGCAGACTCATGAATAATTAAGCGAGGGCTATTCTCATAAGATAAGGACACGCAGACTCATGAATAATCAAGCGAGTCGTCTTCTCATAGGATAAGGACACGCAGACTCATGAATAATCAAGAGTCGTCTTCTCATAGGATAAGGACACGCAGACTCATGAATAATCAAGCGAGTCGTCTTCTCATAGGATAAGGACACGCAGACTCATGAATAATCAAGCGAGTCGTCTTCTCATAGGATAAGGACACGCAGACTCATGAATAATTAAACGAGTCATCTTCTCATAAGATAAGGACACGCAGACTCATGAAATATCAAGCAAGTCGTCTTTTCATAGGATAAGGACACGCAGACTCATGAATAATTAAGTGAGTCATCTTCTCATAGGATAAGGACACAGACTCATGAATAATTAAGCAAGTCATCTTCTCATAGGATAAGGACACGCAGACTCATGAATAATTAAGCAAGTCGTCTTCTCATAGGATAAGGACACGCAGACTCATGAAATATCAAGAGAGTCGTCTTCTCATAGGATAAGGACACGCAGACTCATGAATAATTAAGCAAGTCGTCTTCTCATAGGATAAGGACACGCAGACTCATGAAATATCAAGAGAGTCGTCTTCTCATAGGATAAGGACACGCAGACTCATGAATAATTAAGCAAGTCGTCTTCTCATAGGATAAGGACACGCAGACTCATGAAATATCAAGAGAGTCGTCTTCTCATAGGATAAGGACACGCAGACTCATGAATAATTAAGCAAGTCGTCTTCTCATAGGATAAGGACATGCAGACTCATGAAATATCAAGAGAGTCGTCTTCTCATAGGATAAGGACACGCAGACTCATGAATAATTAAGTGAGTCATCTTCTCATAGGATAAGGACACAGACTCATGAATAATTAAGCGAGTCGTCTTCTCATAGGATAAGGACACGCAGACTCATGAATAATTAAGCAAGTCGTCTTCTCATAGGATAAGGACATGCAGACTCATGAATAATTAAGCAAGTCATCTTCTCATAGGATAAGGACACGCAGACTCATGAATAATTAAGCGAGTCATCTTCTCATAGGATAAGGACACGCAGACTCAGGAATAATTAAGCGAGTCATCTTCTCATAGGATAAGGACATGCAGACTCATGAATAATCAAGCGAGTCATCTTCTTGCGCTATTCATTGATTGTGAGCCACTCTGGAGCGCTGTATTGGGGATGCGTGAGCCTGTAGAGCGCACAACAGCGCCGTGTTCTCCAGCGGTTAGATCAGCACATTCAAATCAAATGTGTGCATCTGTTACACAGGATATCAGTTCTGACTGGATATCTTCCCTAATCGTCCCTACCTAACATTTTCGTATTTGTTGACGAAAATGACAGTTGATTTTCGTCAGTTTTTTTCATCCAACACTAGTTTTTATTTAGTTATCGTCTCGTTTTCGTCAGTGAAAAAAGGTCGTTGACGAAAATTATGACGAAAATTATTCGTCAACGAAATTAACACGGCTTACATGACTGCGTTCCCAAACAGCACATCTGCCTCTGAAAGCATGCCAACATGTTTATTGAGACACAAGTTTCTCTGAGACGCAATTAATTTATAATATACGAAAATGATTGTATATGGTAGCTTCTCCTATGTTTCTTAGTGATTTTTTAGCGGTAGTTTATCAGGAAGTGACGATTATGTTCTCTTCGACTCGCTGGATGGAAATGGTGCTTTATTCACAAACGTTTTATGCAATATTGCATTTTTGCGCATAAATTATATTCGCAACTTTGGATGGAAACATAGCTACTGACTTCTATGATGCTCAACACTCATAACTCTTTTAAAATTACAGAAAATTTGGTTTAGGGTTTCATGACCCTTTAAGTTCTATAGAGCTGCTTAACAGCTTAAATTGCTTTATAATTGATTAATTTTACAACATTAAGACTGTTACTTTGCTTTTAAATGACCTGTATTGTATAAAGCGCTATATAAATAAAAAGTTTCCCGACCTGAAGAACTTCTCCATGAGTTTCAGGAGGTTCTGCAGCCACCCGTCTTTGGCCGGCTGGATGGACTGAGCTCTGTAGGAAATCAGCGTCAACACGGACGCGTCCTGCCAGAGAGAGTCAACAGCAGTCAATCAAGCCAGATCGCTTCAGAAGGGGACAGATGTTACAGAGAGCGAGAGCCGAACTCACGGGACGTTTGTCGGCGCACTTCTCCACCAGGCTGAAGAACCTCTGCGAGGATCCGTGGAAGTCGTTCTGCTCGTACAGCTCCTCGACGGTGCTCAGTAACTCATAAACTATCACCTTCAGATCAGGACTGCCCATCGTCTGCACACAGGAGATGAACACCCACGAAACATATAAGGGTGGTTTCACACCTGGCTCATTTTGAGCGTTTTCTCCATTAGTTTGGTTTGTTCTTCTTGGTTTCAAGAAGTTAAAACAATTAAAAAAAGTTAAAAACAATTGCAACATTGTTTTTAACCCCTGTTAATATGAACCCGTTTCGGAACAAAGCAAACGATCTACAGGTGTAAAAAAGCTGTGAGTGTACCTGTATCTGCTGCAGGAGTCTCTCTACGACGGACAGCAGGATGTCCCACGTCACCACCTGCAGCTCTCGGCCGTACTTCTTGATGAGTCGCGTGATGGACAGCACGATCTCATAGGACACCACCTCATTAGAGCAGCTCATGGCCTGGGCACAAAGGTCAGAGGTTAAACAGAAGTAGGTTTAATAATGTATATAAAAACACAAACTGAAGGCAAATTCGTAGACACCTTGTAGAAGGAAGGCAGGACCAGAGTGGGGGTGTTTTTGAGGGCAGGGAGTCTGTGAGCCCCCCACAGCGCCATACCAACAAAAAACACAGCACCCCTGAGAAGAGCAGCGTCCTCCGAGTACACCCTACACCACAGAGACACACACACACACACACACACACTACTGACATCACTAGTGATGCCAACATTACAATTCAGTGGTTAACAAATTAATTCATTTCTATTAAAAGGTATAGGTATAAATACGTATAAATTATCATTATTAAAAATGTTAATAAAAATATAATATGTATTTTACTATTATGAACAGTGTTGGGGTAACGCATTACATGTAATCAGATTACTTTTAAATTTACAACAACATATCGGAGTTACTTTTTCAAAGTGGTAACTAAAGGTACTTTAGGAGAAACCGACAGTTCTCCTGTTCCCATGTTGAGAGAAATCAGGAACTTTCTTCTCCTGCGTCCTATTATTTTGCAATCCAGAATAGCAGCACAGCTGAAAGGTTAGTTTTTGTCATCAAAAAAAGTCAGACCAAGTGAGAAGTAACGCAAAAGTAACGAATCGTTAATTTCCCAAAAAAGTAACACAATTAGTTACTTTTTAGGGAGTAACTGAATATTGAAATGCATTATTAAAAAGTAACTTTCCCCAACTGATTATAAATATTTATAAACAGGGCTTTACTAACTTTTTTGCTCACTAGCCACTGTGACTAATGGTTTTCCAACATTACTAGCCACTCAGCATTTTCACAGTCCAAAATTTTATAGATATTTCTAATATCTCATAATTTGGAAGCAGGATTATTAGGCTACTGTCACTTTAAGAGCTGATGCACAGATCCATTATACTGTTACACATAGTGTTGTCAAAAGTACCGACCGCGATACCAATTCGGTACTGACATTTTAAAAACGTAACGCTTTGCGCGCTGTTGAGTAGAATCGTTAACACCTCTGACTGGCCATTGTGCTCACACGCTCATCAAATATGTCTGTGATTGGCTACAATGACCAGCACTTCACAAACATGTTGTAAATATACATCAATGACTCTTTTCACAGAGCGCTTACACAGATACACACGGGAGCGTTTGAATGCGCCTATCAGTCTACCAGTTCACTGGTCAACGCCTGCTTGTGCTTTCAAACACTCCCACTTTCAAAACACTTTCAAAATACTTCCGTGTGCTTTCAAACGCTCCCGTGCGTTGATCATTGTAGCCAATCACAGACACATCCTATGAGCGTATGAGCACAATGGCCAGTCAGAGGTGTTTACGATTCCAGCTCAACAGCTCAAAGCGTCACATTTTTAACATTTCAGTACCGACTTAGTATCACGGTCAGTACTTTTGGCAACACTAGTTACACGTGCATTTTCTTTCCCAACTGTTTATATTCACTTAAAACAACTGACTGTTTAAGTGAATACTCGCCAAGACTGGAATTTTGAAAATCAAAATCAAGAAAATCAAAGCCCTGTAACAGCAACAATATTCATCTGGAGCAAATTAAACGAGTGAGTGAGTGGAGGCGGTTTGTGTGTCACTCGCTGTCAGAGAGAGAGAGAGAGAGAAAGAGACGCTGGCATTGTGTGTCTATTCTGTGAAAGAATGAGTATTGGAAGCGTTTCAGATATTTCAGTATCGATATGTATCAAAAAAATCTATATTTTTGACAACAATTCATTGCACTTAGTTTATAGCCTGGATGCCAGCCGAACTTAGCCCCACCCACAACATTTTAATTAGGGCAGTTCGGTCTGGACTTGATCCGTAGAGAAGTAATTATGCCCGAACAGAAACAGTTCGGACCAATGAAATTGTCAGGGCGGGCTTTAGACGATGATGGACAGGTGATAAACAGTAACGTTATCATCCATGTCATCAAAGGCACTTGGGTTGAATTTGTTCTAATCCTAAATGGAGAACTTGTTCGTATATGCATTCACCTTCACTGTTTCTCTCAGAAATGATGATCGTGTTGGTAAGTACTCTGTGTATCCTTAAATGCTTTTTTTTACAACACTGGCAAAGATCGTTTACACTCATCTTTTTCTTCTAACGTAACTTATTCCAGCGTGCGTGCAGACAGGGTTGCCAAGTTTTTACAACAAAACCCACTCAATCCCGATTGCTACTCAAAACTAGCCAAATACAAGCCCAATAGTTTCCGGGGGGGGGTTCTCCGGAGAAGAAAAAAAAAGGCATTTGGGGGGTAAAATATGTGTTATTTTGGCAGGGCTGCCTGCTAAATTTTGCATTCCTGGGTCTGTATATCACATAATTGTGGGCAATTCAACCCGCGGACTTGGCAACACAGTGCAGTTGAGTTCTGTTGACATTTGACAACTAACGTTATGCGTCGCTCCGTTGCTCTGATTGGTTGTAGGTCTATCCAATTGAGGTCTTTCCTGGTTCGGATGAAACGCACCCCATAATCACAGCCCAACGGAGCAGTATCAGACTCATATTCTGACTAGAATTGAGTATGACGACGTCAGGCTACTTAGTTTATTGTTTCAGATGCCTTTTTAAAAGAATATTGAAAAATTAAAATACACAACTGAAAAATTTATATTTATATATATATATATATATTTTTTTTTTTTTATTAATTTTTTCCACAATAACCGTGGTGTGAAAAATCTTATATCGTGACAGCCCTAGTCTGCACCTATATACCGGTATATTGCGACACCCCTAGTGCAGACAAAATCCAACTTGTGTGTAGGATTGGGCATCGTTTTGATTTGAACGATTCTGATTCCGATTCTTAGTTTCAATTCTTTTCGATTCTCGATTCCGATTCTTTGAGGGGTGGAGTCAAAACATGTCACAGGCTCATTTCACAGAGGAACATTTTATTTTGACTTTCTCCGCTGGCATTTTCACCTGCTTTGCTGCAAAGGTGAATGGAGTTTCACACCGAGTCTTCACCGGTTTAACAATAGCATTAGCAGCAGTCATATTAGGACTGCTACTAGCGGGGGCAATTTGCGTAAAGCTACATTTATCTACGAGGGGGAAAAAATTATTTCAGTAACGTTGTTGTTCACCACAATTCGCAATTTGGTCAAGGGCTTTGTTATTACACTACAATCGCTTACCTGATTGTGACGAGGTGGGATAATGTTAGTTCCCCCTGAAATGAAAATAAAGCCATCTTTTAGTCACCCTGCTGTTGTTCAAATGCGCGTGTTCCTGTGTGTGCGCACTCCAAGCCGTCAGTAGCCTCATGCAATATTGTCATGACAACCGGTACACAACATTCACTTAAGGAGGTTATATTATTAGTATTATTTCGTATTATATACGTTATAGAAAAGACGAGAGTCGCGTTTGTTTCTATTGAGCCTGATTTCTCAAAATGGTGCATGCGTGTGTGCTTATCCTGGGTGCAATGACGACAGTGCGAGTTATAGTAGGCATGAGCGCTGGCGGCTGCTGACGGCTCATAGTGTGCACACACAGGAGCGCGCTCAGAGTAGGCTAACGGCCGAGCTCAGTGTTTTGACTGAATAATACGGGTTCTTTCTCGCAAAACCTTATAGTGTGCCCCCTGAACACTTTCCATATATGGCGCACATCTACCTGTATCATTGCGTGATACATTTGTTTATTTTTTGTAATGTTTTAGCTGATCGCCATTCACTGCCATAATAGGAAGGAGCACGTGCAGGACTATTTTTTTAAATTTCATAGGACATAGGGCACTGGGACAACATCAGGGTAAGTAAAAGAAGGCTTTATTTTCATCCCTTTAATAACGTTGGTTAGCGCAGGGTTGCCCGAGGAGGACAGTGGACCTGCGCAGCATGTCAAATACGCTACACTAGTTAATTTATACACCACATATTTGTAGTGCATCCTCCCGTGCAATAAATAAGTTTGTCACATGTGTTGCACTGTGCCGACCCAGGCTTTTTTTAAAAGTGAAAAAAAGCCACACTTTTGAGCGCCGCTTACCATGCTCCATGGCTGCAACAGAACAAACAGGCGCCGCAAGCACTTCCGGAAATCCGGTGGCCACTATGGAAACCATAACTTGCGCGTTTGGAACCGATGATCAGAATCGAAAACAACATTTCTAAACGATTCCAATGGCATCGTTATTTTTTAAACGGTTCCAAGTTGGAACCGGTTCTCGAATGCCCAACCCTATGTGTGTGGACTTGGTTCTGAAGTACAAGTACTTTTGGCATCGCTAGAAGCTGCTCCATACCTCTCCTCCATGATACGGCACATGGTGTATATGGCACTGTGACCCAGGTGAGTCCCCAACACTTTACGCATCAACTAGAGACACAACGAGATCAAGTGAGAGGAAGTCAAACTATGCTAATGAGATACACATTATATAATGACGCATCAATGTATTCTTAATTGGACTGGTTTTCTTTGGGTACCTTCCAGCAGGACTCACAGAACTCCTTCACGTTAACAGTTCGGCACAGCGTGATGATGAACACCGTCAAAGAGTCGGAGGGCAGACAGTTATAACACACCACAGCATCTAACACCTGCAGCGCAACCTACACACACACACACAGATAAACAGATCAGAGGTCACTGGTTTGATCCTGAAAGGCTGAATGAAAGTGTCACTCTGATGTACCTCAATATCTGTGGAGGAAGTCGTCCGGTTACACAGAAGGCAGATTTTCCTGTTAGACACAAATCATTATTCAACGATGTTAGTGTGAGTGAAAACACTTCAGTTCCAGTTCTGCATATTCATATTCAATCTCATGAGGTGCACGCTTTAAAAAAAAACTACAAGAGGAGGAACATGTGTGCTGATGGTGCTTTTCCTTTACTATCTGAACCAAATCATTATTTTAATAAAAATATTACACTGAAAAATGTACACGAGCATTTAAAAGTTTGGGGAAATTATTGTTTTTGAAAGAAGTCTCTTCTGCTCACAGAGGCCGCATTTATTTGATCAAAAATACAGTAAAACTGTAATATTGTGAAATATTAGTACAATTAAAAATAACTGTTTTCTATGTGAATATATGTTACATTTATTCCTGTGATCAAAGCTGAATTTTCCGCATCATTACTCCAGTCTTCAGAGTCACATGATCCTTCAGAAATCATTCTGATATGATGATTTGATGCTCAAGAAACATTTATGATTATTAACAATGCTTAAAACAGTTGTGCTTGTGCTGCTTCATATTTTTGTGGAAATTTAATGATAAATAAAACGTTAAAAAAAAACAGCATTTGAAAATAAAATGTTTGAATCTTTTTATAAATGTCTTTGCTGTCACTTTTGATCAATTTAATGCATCCTTGCTCAATAAATGTATTAGGCCCGGTTCCACAGACAGGGTTTAGATTAAGCCAGGATTAGGCCTTAGTTCAATTAGGACATTTAAATAGCTTTGAACATACATTAGAAAAAAACCATTACTGGTGCATCTTGAGACAAAACAATAGCACTGATTAATAGATATGCTTTCAGTTAAAACAGCTCAAACATGCATTTTAATCTGAGATGAGCTTAAGCCTCGTCTGTGAAACCAGGGGTATGTTTATTAAAAAAAGAAATCTCCCAAACTTTTGACCAGTAGTCTACAAAACAGTTTAGGCATTTAAGCAGAAGCTTTTAGATCGAAAGGTTTTTCAGATCATGAGAAACATGAAGTTGATGTGCGTGCGTTTCCTTACTGGACCATAAGGGAGACGTTCTCATCCAGGTAGCACGAGTTAAATTTGACCAGGTTCACAAGGATATGCAGGAAATCCGAGGACAGACCGATCTCCATCCACAGCAGGACAAACCGAGCTGAAAGAGGAGAAAGATAGTCATAAAGGTTTTGGACAACATAAGGGTGAATAAATTAGTTTTAGGCCTTGTTTACAGCTGGTATTAAGATGTGTTTTGGTCGATCGGATCACAAGTAGACGAGGGAGACACATTCCCGTTCACACCTGGTGTTTTAATCCGTCTCTTTTGTCCACTTTCAAACACTTCTGTCCTGATTTCTTTGAGGGGAGGTTCTATGGGCGGGTAAAATTATGTTTTTTCAGATCTTTAGATCTAATGGACGAAATAAGCTCACGCGATTTACATATGAACACGATCAGAGACGACAGAAAATACGGAGAGCAGCAGCTTTAGTTTCCAGCCGAACACTGTGAGTGTGTGTTAGAAATCAGGACTGGTGAGAGAACATTGCGCTTGGTGCGCTTTTCATCTTCAAACCAAACTTGGGTCTTCAGCCGACAAAGTTTAAATCCCATCTGGCTAGCGCTCTTCCCATAATGTTCACGAATACGGTCAGTAGGCGGAGAGTAGACGGTCTTTTGTGTCTGTTTGAACACATTCGACCACATGAGCGTTTGCACTAGGGATGCAACAATACAGTGAGTCCACGGTTCAATACATACCTCAGTTTTTAACCACTGTTTTCGGTTCGGTTCGGTTCTGTTCTGATGGCTTGTCACATCAGTTTTTTGCTATTCAATTCTTAGGCGACAGGAACACCAAGAGGTTAAGGAGAAGGTTGCAATACTCTTTCTTTATTTAACTTAAAAGAATTGAAAACCCTTACTTAAACTTAAAACTTTACTTAAAAAAAAAAACCTTACACATTCCTCGTGTATTGTTTAATATAAAATAAATATATATAAAGATTTACAATGACAGCTCAGAGCAGTACAGCAGCATTTAAGTATGAAATTGAATGAATAAAAGTACAAATAAAACACTACATAGAATTCACTATAAAATATACATTGATTCGTATTAAAGCTACTGTATTTGTTTTTCAGTCAAGAGCAGTGAGTGATTTTCTCTGTCTTTTGTTGTTGTATTAACATTAAAGGGATCGTTCACTCAAAAATGAAAATTCTGTCATCGAGAAATGAATACAGGTTTGGAACAATATTAGATAATAATGACATCATTTTAGAGGTGAACTGTCCCTTTAAGGACAGCGTGTTCACTAGGCTGTGCTGCTGTCAGTTTAAGACGTGCATATAATATACAGACATGCGCGATTTTACTTTCACTGACATAACAGACTGTGTTTATGTTAACCTTGTGTGTATTTGACAGTATTAGCGCAGTTAGACGAATACTTAGTCCAGTAATCACGTGTTTGACAGGCGTTTAGAGCGCACGCTCGGTAAAGCGCATGGGCAAGGCTATAAACGCATGCAAATAATGAACTTTCGTGATTGTGAATAACTATAAGTGTTCCGTGAGTATAACTCTACCACTAAAGTGTGATGTTAATGTATGTCGCGTTGTTCGGTATATTGGGATGGAGGCAAATGATAGAATGTGTAGAGAAAATAATTAATTAAATGCATAACCGAAAAAAACACAATTCACAAGTGCGTATTGAACCGTGAATGCCGTACCGAACGGTTCAATATTATATTGAGAATTGTGGCATCCCTAGTTTGCACTATGAAAGTAATCCAGCCGAATGCGTTTTCAACTACCTCTGGAAGTGGTCGAAAGTGGACGAGCTCAAAATATTTTAGACCTGTATTTACACCTTGTGATTGGATTGACAAAACACATCTTAATAACAGGTGTAAGCAGGGCATTATACTATATATTATATATATACAGGTCCTTCTCAATAAATTAGCATATTGTGATAAAGTTAATTATTTTCCATAATGTAATGATAAAAATTAAACTTTCATATATTTTAGATTCATTGCACACCAACTGAAATATTTCAGGTCTTTTATTGTTTTAATACTGATGATTTTGGCATACAGCTCATGAAAACCCAAAATTCCTGTCTCAATAAATTAGCATATCATGAAAAGGTTCTCTAAACGAGCTATTAACCTAATCATCTGAATCAAAATTACACCTGCAAAAGATTCCTGAGGCTTTTAAAAACTCCCAGCCTGGTTCATTACTCAAAACCGCAATCATGGGTAAGACTGCCGACCTGACTGCTGTCCAGAAGGCCATCATTGACACCCTCAAGCAAGAGGGGAAGACACAGAAAGAAATTTCTGAACGAATAGGCTGTTCCCAGAGTGCTGTAATCAAGGCACCTCAGTGGGAAGTCTGTGGGAAGGAAAAAGTGTGGCAAAAAACGCTGCACAACGAGAAGAGGTACCGGACCCTGAGGAAGATTGTGGAGAAGGACCGAGACCTTGGGGGACCTGCGGAAGCAGTGGACTGAGTCTGGAGTAGAAACATCCAGATCCACCGTGCACAGGCGTGTGAAGAAAATGGGCTACAGGTGCCGCATTCCCCAGGTCAAGCCACTTTTGACCCAGAAACAGCGGCAGAAGCGCCTGACCTGGGCTACAGAGAAGCAGCAGTGGACTGTTGCTCAGTGGTCCCAAGTACTTTTTTCCGGATGAAAGCAAATTTTGCATGTCATTCGGAAATCAAGGTGTCAGAGTCTGGAGGAAGACTGGGGAGAAGGAAATGCCAAAATGCCTGAAGTCCAGTGTCAAGTACCCACAGTCAGTGATGGTCTGGGGTGCCATGTCAGCTGCTGGTGTTGGTCCACTGTGTTTTATCAAGGGCAGGGTCAATGCAGCTAGCTATCAGGAGATTTTGGAGCACTTCATGCTTCCATCTGCTGAAAAGCTTTATGGAGATGAAGATTTCATTTTTCAGCACGACCTGGCACCTGCTCACAGTGCCAAAACCACTGGTAAATGGTTTACGGACCATGGTATTACTGTGCTCAATTGGCCTGCCAACTCTCCTCACCTAAACCCCATAGAGAATCTGTGGGATATTGTGAAGAGAAAGTTGAGAGATGCAAGAGCCAACACTCTGGATGAGCTTAAGGCCGCTATCGAAGCATCCTGGGCCTCCATAACACCTCAGCAGTGCCACAGGCTGATTGCCTCCATGCCACGCAGCATTGAAGCAGTCATTTCTGCAAAAGGATTCCCGACCAAGTATTGAGTGCATAACTGAACATAATTATTTGAAGGTTGACTTTTTTTGTATTAAAAACACTTTTCTTTTATTGGTCGGATAAAATATGCTAATTTATTGAGATAGGAATTTTGGGTTTTCATGAGCTGTATGCCAAAATCATCAGTATTAAAACAATAAAAGACCTGAAATATTTCAGTTGGTGTGCAATGAATCTAAAATATATGAAAGTTTAATTTTTATCATTACATTATGGAAAATAATGAACTTTATCACAATATGCTAATTTATTGAGAAGGACCTGTATATATATATATATACACTGGCAGTGTTTGTCTTGCGCAGCTGAACCGCGGCTCGTGTATTGCAAATACAGACAAATATTGTCCATTCTGTCACATTTTCCGGTGTTCTCCTCCGACCCCTGTCTGTCTCATGCTTTGATTTATGATGGGCAGCATATATCTGCAGCAGATGCGACCGTGTTCCCCTCTGTCTCATACACACATGCATATAACATGCTGTATATAAGTAGTTCACATGATAAATGTAACATTTAAAAGTTAAGATGCTTCTAGTTTTAATAATTTAAACATGCCTTTTAAGTTTGGGTAAAAACTTCTGGCAGTGTTGTGTTTTCATGTATTTTTTTTTTTCTTTTCACAGCACTGGATGTCATATGGTGATTGTGAAACACACAGAACACTTCATGGTGAAATGTGTTAATCAGGTCAGCTGAATTAAAGCCACAGTGCATTGTTCTGATCAAAATTGACATGATTAACATGAAAAATGTTACGCCAATGTGTCGGACTCTGTAGACAACCAGTTAAGAAACAACTTATACATGATATAACAATTTTTTAATACTGTATCCTAATTGTGGATGATTAAGCTATATATCATATGCTGAAGTAAATTTCTTGAGTGTTAACGATAAAAAAACAACAACAACAAGAACCGTACAGAACCGAAAACCGTGACCCTAAAACCGTGATACGAACCGAACCGTGGGTTTTGTGAACCGTGCCACCCCTAATATATATATATATATATACACACACACACACACACACACAATATGTGTGTATATATAGTCTAAGCAACGTACCGATCTCCTCCTCTAGGTAAGTGATGTCTTTCCCGTTCTCCGTGAGGGCCTTGAACACCTCCAGTCTCTCGGCCAGATCTTCATTAGAGGGCTGATAGTCCAGAATGATCTTAAAGAAGTACGCTCTTAATGGACCCAACCGCTCCCCCTACACAAGATCATCATGAAGAAAACATGAAGAAAACAAGGGCACTGCATTGTTGTTCCTAAGATGTTGAAAATGCGCACCTGTCCTTGTATAATGGCTCTCAGCAGCACCAGCACTGCATGACGGGCTTCAGGCGGCTGTTCAGGCTGCATCATATCCTCCACGGCCTTCCATAACGCCTCCACTGCATGCTGAAACTCACACACACAACACACTTTAGATCTACTTATCATTCTGCACATATATGTTCAGGAACACACAGCTGCTCCTCTACGCTCTCACCTCCTCAAACTTCTTGGATTTGGCGAGCTCGCACACGTGGTTGATGACTTTGATCCGGTGGTGGAGGCCAAACTCTGGAGTGAGCTCCTGAACGATGAGATAAGAGAGATTATGTGAGGAACACAAGGTCATGGAGAAGTATAGAAGATGTGAGTGTTCAGTGGGAGCATCGCTGACCATCAGGATGTCCAGTGTGATGATAAACTCTGACTGTTTGCTCTCGTTCTGCTTGCTGTGGGGCCGGGTCGGACCGAGGCCAAAGATCCCCTTCACCCTGTCCCGCAGAGACTCTTTACTGGGCTGTTTATTCATCTTCACGCCTGTGAAAGGCCCAGAATGAGAGAACCTTTAGACCTCCTGGAGGAGCACAAAAGCACTGAAGAGGGTCTGTGGACTGATATATAAACTAAAAAAATAAGCGCACACACAGTGTGGTCCCGGAGTCAGAAAACTCCTTCAAACAACCTTACATATGGGATTTGTGACATGTCATTTCCAGTACATTGGACCTCAGGAGATATGCGCGTGCACGTGAAGGTTTTCAGCCCCTCGAGACCTCAAAACACATAAACTAAGTCATACTCATAACTCATTTGCGACATGAAAAACAGTATAGTCCAGTGAAATATTGCCCTCTTCTGTCATGGAAACAGGGCAGAAAAACAATGCACAGAAGTTAAACGTCTGACACCCTCGTGACAGTTCAAGCCCATGCACACAAAAAGCGCGTTTAAAACTGAACATTTCCCCGAGTGTCCCGGAGAACATTACCTGACAATAAACACGCCAAATAAACCGTTTAAATACACGCAAATCCCCGTTGTGGACAAATAAACAAGGCGAAATAAATAAATAAACCAGTATCAATACATAAACAAGCCAATGCAACAAACAAACACACAGTTATTTACCGTCTGCGGATGACAGAGGAGGGCTGATATCGAGAAGATATAACTAAAAGATACAGCTGAATCACTCGCGATTTATGCATTAGTTTGTGACAGCGTCTCATCCAGCAGAAACTGCCCCAGCTCTCACAGCCCCGTTTACTGCCCCCCGGATGTCATGTTTTTACACGGCATGCACTTCCTACAAAAACACGTCACGTGACCACCAACGGCAGGGAATTGTAGTTCCGAGAGCAGCGAGAGCGCGTCCACTTGACATACGCAGGCTGCGTTGAAAAACTACAAATGATTAACGCTTGTGAAACTGAACAGATTCGTTTTCAATGAACCCAATCAAACAATCGATTCAGTGATTCCTTTGTGTCATTCTGTAAATATCCGCTTGGATCCATTCAGTCCGACTTCTAAAAGATTCGCTCTGAGCGGTTGTGAAAGAATTCATTGAAAAAGATCCGACTCAATCGAATGATTCATTCAGGAGTGGGACGTTGGTTTCGACAACATGGATATTGATGTTGTGTTTACGTAAAATGTAGGTTTTTATTTGTGACGTAAAGTCGGGTAATGTGAACAAATGTTAACGCCAGTCCGGAGTGTATGTGTTTATATGTTCCGTCGTTTGACTGTAAGAATGAACTCTCCATATTTCACCGATTCAACAGCTGTATTAGACACTTCTGCAACTGAGAGAATGGGGGAAAGTGCTGTAAATAAGGGAGGCATCCATAGATTGAGATGCAGAATGGCTCAAGGGCTCAAATCAGAAGATGATCCTCCAAAAGTGAAAGCAGAAGTTCACGAGCAGAGTATTTCACTGCAGACACATGCAGAGACTCCTGCAGGTCAGGTGAACTGCACAAGTAGAGATACAACTATTTTTCTAAATATGTTATGTCATTATTCATGCATATTTTATTTTTTTACAGAGACTGTGTCAAGTTGCAAAAACACAACCAAAAAAGTGAAAGAAGAAGCCGTGGATGATAAAGCCCCTCTGACATCATCTAGGAAACCAAGGCGGGGCCGTTTGAAGGTGGAGTATGAGGAGGAAGGGGTTGAGCTAAAGAGGGAGCGCTGGGAGCCGTGTGATTGGAGAACGCAGCTGTCGTTTATCAGGGAGATGAGGAGCAGACGGGACGCTCCTGTGGACCAAATGGGAGCAGAAAAATGCTTCGACACAAAGGCCCCGCCTGAGGTGAGAGAGAACCAATGGCAGACCACCTGAGATAATCGACAACCAGTCAGCTTTCTCTCTTCCTTCCTCAGGTGCGTCGTTACCAGGTGCTGATCTCCTTAATGTTGTCCAGTCAAACGAAAGATCTTGTGACGGCTGGAGCTATGCAGAGATTACGTGAGCATGACCTCAGCGTGGACGTCGTACTCAACATGGACGAGGAGACTCTGGGCAAACTCATCTACCCAGTGGGCTTCTGGAGGGTAAATTACACATATGTATACATATGTAGATTTAAATATCATATATAATCAGAGCAACACATATCAACAATCAAAAACTCTCAACCGTCCTCTCAGACAAAGGTGAAGTACATCAAACAGGCCACGGCTCTGATCCAGCAGGAGTTTGGCGGAGACATTCCTAACACAGTGGAGGGTCTGATACGTCTGCCGGGCGTCGGCCCCAAGATGGCCCACCTGGCCATGGACATCGCCTGGAACCAGGTTTCCGGCATCGGTAAGGAGGAAGTTAACTCATTATCTTGGCTTGACAAAGTTTCTGTCTGTTCTGACTTAGTTGCTTTAACTTTCTACTCAATCAGACATACAGTTTTCCAAGAACATTCTTGTGACCACCTAAACAGTCAGAAAGCCCTAGCAACTACCTATAAAACAGTCAGAACACCCTAGCAACCACCTATAAAACAGTAACTACCGATAAAACAGTCAGAACACCTTAGCAACTACCCATTAAGCAGCAACTACCTATACAAAAGACAGAACATTATAGAAACCACATATAAAACAGTCAGAACACCCTAGCAACTACCTATAAAACAGCAACTACCTATAAAACAGTCAGAACACCCTAGAAACCAACTATAAAACCGTCAGAACACCCTAGCAACTACCTATAAAACAGTCAGAACACCCTAGAAATCACCTATAAAACAGTCAGAACACCCTAGCAATTAGCTGTAAAACAGTAAGAACACCCTAGAAACCAACTATAAAACCGTCAGAACACCCTAGCAACTACCTGTAAAACAGTCGGAACACCCTAGAAACCACCTATAAAACAGTCAGAACACCCTAGCAACTACCTGTAAAACAGTCAGAACACTTATAAAATAGTCAGAAGACCATAGCAACTATCTATTAAACAGCCAAAACACCATAGAAAACACATATAAAACAGTCAGAACACTCTAGCAACTGCATAGCAGCAATTCAGAATATCCTAGCAACCACCAGAGATCCCTAGCAATTGCCTAGCTACAACAGAAGAAAAGCATAAAACAGCAACTACCTATTAAACAGCCAGAACACCCTAGAAACCACCTATAAATCAGTCAGAACACCCTAGCAACTACCTATTAAACAGCCAGAACACCAAAGCAACTACCTATTAAACAGTCAGAACACCTTAGCAACTACCTATTAAACAGTCAGAACACCCTAGCAACTACATATTAAACAGTCAGAACACCCTAGCAACTACCTATAAAACAGTCAGAACACCTTAGAAACCACCTATAAAACAGTCAGAACACCCTAACAACTACCTATAAAACCGCCAGAACGCCTAATCATCTACCTATGAAGCAGCCAGGACACCCTAGAAACCACCTATAAAACAGCCAGAATGCCCAAGCAACTACCTATTAAACAGTCAGAACACCCTAGAAACCACCGATAAAACAGCCAGAATGCCCAAGCAACTACCTATTAAACAGTCAGAACACCCTAGCAACTACCTATAAAAAAGACAGAACATTATAAAAAAAAATATATATATAAAACAGTCAGAACACCTTAGCAACTACATATAAAACCGCCAGAACACCCAATCAACTACCTATTAAACAGCCAGAACACCCTAGAAACCACCTATAAAGCAATCAGAACACCCTAGCAACCACTTATAAAACAGTCAGAATGCCCTAGCAACTACCTGTAAAACAGTCAGAACACCCTAGCAACTACCCACAAAACAGCCAGAAAACCCTAGCAACCACCTATAAAACAGCAACTACCTATAAAACAGTCAGAACACCCTAGCAACTACCCATTAAGCAGCAACCACCTATAAAACAGCAACTACCTATAAAACAGTCAGAACACCCTAGCAACTACCTATAAAACAGCCAGAAAACCCTGGCAACCAGCTATAAAACAGCAACTACCTATAATACAGTCAAAACACCCTAGCAACTACCCATAAAGCAGCAACTTCCTATAAAAAAGACAGAACATTATAGAAACCACATATAAAACAGTCAGAACACCCTAGCAACTACCTGTAAAACAGTCAGAACACCCTAGAAACCACTTATAAAACAGTCGGAACAACCTAGCAACTACCTGTAAAACAGTCGGAACACCCTAGAAACTACATATAAAACAGTCAGAACACCCTAGCAACTGCCTATAAAACAGTCAGAACACCTTAGCAACTGCCTTTAAAACAGTCAGAAGACCCTAGAAACCACATATAAAACAGTCAGAACACCCTAGCAACTACCTATAAAACAACCTAAACACCATAGCAACAACCTAGTACTCCCTAGTAATTTCCTAGCAACCATTGAGAATACCATGGCAACCACCTTGCAGTGCCCTATAAACTAGCCAGAAAACTCTTGCAACTGCCTAGCGACCAATCAGAACTCTTTAGCAACACCCTACATTCTTAAAAACTTCAAATCTTTCTTTAAACCACCCAAAGATTTTCAATCTGTGTAGACTTTCAGGCTTTGTCAAGACAAAATGCAAGTCATTTTTTTGTTGTTGTAGATAATGTATTTATATTTGTGTGTGTGTACGTATGTATGTATGTGTGTGTGTGTGTGTTTATGTATGCATGTTTGTGTGTGTGTTTGTGTGTGTGTGTGTGTGTGTGTGTGTGTGTGTGTGTGTGTGTGTGTGTGTGTGTGTGTGTGTGTGTGTGTGTGTGTGTGTGTGTGTGTGTGTGTGTGTGTGTGTGTGTGTGTGTGTGTGTGTGTGTGTGTGTGTGTGTGTGTGTGTGTGTGTGTAGGCGTGGACACCCACGTCCACCGAATCTCAAACAGGCTCGGATGGATCAGGAAAGAGACCAAGACACCAGAGGAGACACGGAGAGCTCTCGAGGAGTGGTTACCAAGGTAACCTCTATTTTCAGTCCGGTTGTTGCTAACATTCATCTCAACGTCAAAACAATTTCACTGAAGTTTCGCCATGTTCTGTTCTGCCTTTTCCCTGGCTGCAGAGATCTGTGGAGTGAGATCAACTGGCTGCTGGTCGGTTTCGGGCAGCAGGTGTGTTTACCTGTCGGGCCGCTGTGCTCCGTGTGTCTGAATCAGCACACCTGTCCCGCCGCACACCGATCCTCTCCCAGCAAGAAGCTCAAATCCAGTCCAGCATCTCCAACAGCACAGGTTAAAGAAGAGCCGGCGGGCACGTCCCGGTCCATGTGCCCCTCTCAGAGCAGGAAGCACACAGCCCAACAGGAAGTGTCAGGAAACGGGGGACAGGAAAAGCCGACATCAAAAGAAGACGCTCCATCCGTCACACGACAGAGAAACAGAAGGAAAGGGAAAGCAGGAGCGCCACCATCAGGACAGTTTGATATCAAATAAATTGTAACTAAATGGACATTTTTGATTAAAAGACATTGTTAGAACAGCATACTACTCTTATTTCGCATTTTCATTAAAGGAACACTCCACTTTTTTTTAAATTAGGCTCATTTTCCAGCTGCCCTAGAGTTAAACAGTTGAGTTTTACCGTTCTCGACTCCATTCAGCCGATCTCTGGATCTGGCGGTGGCACTTTTAGCATAGCTTAGCATAGATCATTGAATCTGATTAGACCGTTAGCATCTGGCTCAAAAATGACCAAAGACTTTCGATATATTCCAGGCGCAATGATATTACACAGCGCCTGAAAATAGGCTAACTTCCATCAACATAACCAACGTGACAACTAGCTTACACAGAGAGCGCTGGGGACTATTTTCAGGCACTGTGTAATATCATTGCGCCGCTGCACTCATGGTACGCCACAAAGTTCCTGATTATTACACAGGAATGACAGTATACACTCACCTATACACAACACAATTATTAGGAACACCATACTAATACTGTGTTTGACCCCCTTTCACCTTCAGAACTGCCTTAATTCTACGTGGCATTGATTCAACAAGGTGCTGAAAGCATTCTTTAGAAATGTTGGCCCATATTGATAGGATAGCATCTTGCAGTTGATGGAGATTTGTGGGATGCACATCCAGGGCACGAAGCTCCCGTTCCACCACATCCCAAAGATGCTCTATTGGGTTGAGATCTGGTGACTGTGGGGGCCATTTTAGTACAGTCAACTCATTGTCATGTTCAAGAAACCAATTTGAAATGATTCGAGCTTTGTGACATGGTGCATTATCCTGCTGGAAGTAGCCATCAGAGGATGGGTACATGGTGGTCATAAAGGGATGGACATGGTCAGAAACAATGCTCATGTAGGCCGTGGCATTTAAACGATGCCCAATTGGCACTAAAGGGCCTAAAGTGTGCCAAGAAAACATCCCCCACACCATTACACCACCACCAGCCTGCACAGTGGTAACAAGGCATGATGGATCCATGTTCTCATTCTGTTTACGCCAAATTCTGACTCTCCCATCTGAATGTCTCAACAGAAATCGAGACTCATCAGACCAGGCAACATTTTTCCAGTCTTCAACTGTCCAATTTTGGTGAGCTCGTGCAAATTGTAGCCTCTTTTTCCTATTTGTAGTGGAGATGAGTGGTACCCGGTGGGGTCTTCTGCTGTTGTAGCCCATCCGCCTCAAGGTTGCGGGTGTTGTTGATAGGCAAGGCGCTGCGGAGAGGCAGCATCGTCAACTTCACTTCTCCAGCCGACACTGACTCAGAAAATACTAGTTTAATAATAAACAAATAAAATGACTCCTTGTTATTTTTTTTCTGACACATTTATAATCATTACTTTTGCCTGTGTTTTTTTTCTCAAGCTTTAAGCGTGCGCGCCGCTTCCATGCACCCAGCTTATATATTTAAGCAGCCTAATTAAATTAGCCTAATATAAATGTGCACTATTTAATTAGTAGGCTAATAAGTAAATCCAGCTCTTCTACATTAAATTAGTTTGAGTTAACATAGGCTAGTTGATAAACTAATAAAATAAAGGGATTAAAATGATATAGAAATATGGTTATGTCGGAGAATTTCTTGTTCCTGTCACCACCACACAAAGCACCGTTTTTTAGGTGACAATTGGTTATAAATATGAAGGTTGTACTGTATTTTGAAGATATTGTATTGTATCTTCTCTTATGAAGATGAAGATTGACATTTTGTTAATTAAACAAAAATGTTGGTTTTGTTATGTGTTTTGACTACTTTTTGTATGTTGTAAAATTAGATAACGATGATAGGCTATATTAAACAATTTTTTAAATAGGGCCTCATTGATTAATTTTGCCTGGGGCCCCCACTCAATGTTGGTTCGCCTCTGTGTGGCTTCACAAATGCTTTGCTGCATACCTCGGTTGTAACGAGTGGTTATTTCAGTCAAAGTTGGTCTTCTATCAGCTTGAATCAGTCGGCCCATTCTCCTCTGACCTCTAGCATCAACAAGGCATTTTCCGCCCACAGGACTGCCGCATACTGGATGTTTTTCCCTTTTCACACCATTCTTTGTAAACCCTAGAAATGGTTGTGCGTGAAAATCCCAGTAACTGAGCAGATTGTGAAATACTCAGACCCGTCTGGCACCAACAACCATGCCACGCTCAAAATTGCTTAAATCGCCTTTCTTTCCCATTCTGACATTCCGTTTGGAGTTCAGGAGATTGTCTTGACCAGGACCAAACCCCTAAATGCATTGAAGCAACTGCCATGTGATTGGTTGATTAGATAATTTCATTAATGAGAAATTGAACAGGTGTTCCTAATAATCCTTTAGGTGAGTGTAGTTCCTCGCCATATCGGTCTAGAAAATCACAACTTAGTGCACAATGTAGCTACAGAAGAGTCCAGTTTTAAATAGGAAAAATATCAAAAGTCTTTGGTCATTTTTTGAGCGAGATGCTAACGGTCTAATCAGATTCAATGATCTATGCTAAGCTATGCTAAAAGTGCCACCGCCAGACCCGGAGATCGGCTGAATGGAGTCGAAAACAGTAAAACTCGACTGTTTAACTCTAGGGGAGCTGGAAAATGAGTCTATTGTCAAAAAAAGTGGAGTGTTCATTTAATGCATGGAACACCTGAATAAAATCGCCCAACGTTTGCATCCCACAATGCATTGCAATCTACCTATTAATGGGTCAGTTTTCCATATACATGATATATGCATGCGCAACACACTAATATTCATACAGAATATCATATTGCAGTGTGTTTATTTACAATTTGCCAGTATGTTCACTAGGTTACATGTAAAAAATTCGTAATAATTAACATTTATTAATGTTTTTTAAAAGTCTCATGTGCTCACCAAGGCTGCATTTCTGTTTTTTTTTTATTATTATTCTTTAATTGATATAAAGTTCAAAAAGAACATTATTTTGTTGCACATAGCCTAATACATTTTTACTGTACGTTTTGGTCAATTTAATGCACCCTTGCTGAATAAAAGTATTGTTTTGATCTCACCCCAAACCTTTTTAATGACACCGATACACTGTCACTACATTAATAAAATAGCTAATTTAATTTCTGAGATAATACCTAGCTAACGTAATGAGGTCACGTGAATAGCATGTTTGCAACACGCATTCTTTGCAGTATTCAGAAACCTTGATTTAATGTGAGCCTGAATGTTTTTTGTCAACACTAGAGGGCAGACCGGGCAAAAAATAATTACTTCACACTATTTTTTTGCAACTACATACACATTTACAGATGTAAATATGAGAAAAGCACCGTCTCTGATGAGATACAGTACTTCTAGCACCATGTAACTGTACTATATTGTTATATGTTCACTGTTTTCTAACCGAATGGTGTGATCGTGTGTTTTGGGACCTTGCAGCTGAAGGTGTGGGCGAGCTGGCCTGTTTTAAATGCAGTGGGTGATTGATCATATCAATGCTCCAGGTCAGTTATGTGTGTGTTATTGAGTCAGTGTGGATTACATGAGCTGATCCCAAATCAGTCCAAAAACACAAGTGAAGAGGAAGAGTTCCGTGACTTATCCAACATCTGATCTCTCCAATCCTTCTCTCGCTCTCTCTCTCTTTTCTCTCTCACACGCACACACACTTTACAGTTTTCTCTCATCCTCTTCCACCTGTTCCGTTCTCACACTCGCACACTGATGGACATTTGGACTATTATTGATTGATTAGCTCGTTTCTGAAGAAGAATACGCGTCGTTTTGTCTGTGGGAACGCGTGACTGACGGAAGCTGGGTTGGAGGAACGTCTGACAAACTTATTTGGACTGTTGGTGTGATGAAGAGAGTCATTTTGTGGACGACACACTCGAGTAAAGATCTGTTTCTCAACACAAATTGAAGTAAACATCTTTTTAACACGCGGGATTTATACAAACCAACGGAGGACGGAGGTTTTACGCGTTTAGCGCTCAAGTTTGTTGATTAAAGTTATTTTTTAATATATTTAGTTATTTTATTTGTTTTTGTATTAATATATGGTAGTCTATTTTTAAATTGAATTAGGAAAATATATATTATTTCTCACCGTTTATGTTCTTAATATTAAATGGCTAAGAAATAACGGCTGCAGACTCGGCATGTGGAATTATGCATCCTTTAAAACTTAACATATTATAGAGCAGCATATATTCATGTTGTGACTGAACGGTTGGATATGGCGAATACTCTGGAGAGAGAGATCCTGGAGCGGGAGCTCCGTCCACGGCTGTGTTATTTGACTAAAGGAGATCGTGGGTACGGATTTCATCTGCACGGCGAGCGCAACCTAGGAGCGCAATACATCCGCAAGATCGAGCCGGGCTCCCCCGCGGAGCTGTCCGGACTCAAATCCGGCGACCGGGTGGTGGAGGTGAACGGAGAGAACGTGGAGGGAGAGACGCATCACCAGGTAATGAGAGAGGAGAACCTGTTGGACCACTTCACCTGGGGACGCAAACAGGGACGTGTCTCAAAACCCAGTGAGCTGCCTACCTAGACACCATCATGTAATTCCAAAACACGCGTGATACCCACAATGCTGTCTAGATAGGGATCTGACTATGTTTTGAGTCACGGCCGAGGTACAGCGTTAATGTATATTTGCTTAAGATTGTATCATTGTGTGTAGAATAGATGTTAAGAAAACACTTCAGTATCGTCTTGGCGAAACCTGTGAAACTTTCCCCTCCACCCATAACGTACTCGGTTACTTAACGTAACCTCGGTTCCCTGAGATAAGGGAAGGAGTACTGCGTCTTTAAGACGCTGTATGGGTAGGTTCTCCTTCTCTCGAATATACTGAAGTAATTGTAAAATCACGCAGTGCTACTGCCCAGTCAAAACAGTGTCGAGACATCTCGCACGCTATTGGCTGGCCAGTGGGAACTGCATGAACCAATGGCAGAACAGCGTAATCTGAGCGAACCAAAGGGCACAAAGCCCGCGAAGCTGAGCGCAAGAGCCCGCGAAAGGGGCATATAAAATACGCTGTAACTGTCAAAAACGTCAGGTTAAATCGACTGAAGCGACGATCACCCGAGTCAGCGCCATAGCACGGCCGTCTACGCAGTACTCCTTCCCTTATCTCAGGGAACCGAGGTTACGTTAAGTAACCGAGTACGTTCCCTTTCGAACGGTCAGTTCGTACTGCGTCTTTAAGACGCTGTATGGGAACCTGTAAAATCCCGCCGTGCTATGATAAGCGCAGTGACATGTACTCCCTCAAGTTTGAACACTTATTAGAAAGGGCTCAAGACTAGAGTTACTGACACATCATTTATATTAATAATATATATGTACACACGTCTTATACTACTGGGCTCATAGAGGCCGGTAACTATAAGGAATGTGTAAGCATTGAAGCATATGAAGGCCCCAATGCCAACTTATGACGGCGACGGGCTTACAAGGCCGTCTGATATTCGTTAGGCCGTCTTAGTATTTTTATACAGCGAGGACTTGTGCCTGCAGTGCAGGGACATCCAGACTGAAGAATCTGGTTAAAGTAGATGGTGAGGACCAACCTGCCGATCTACAAATGTCACCCATAGAAAAACTCCACTAGACCACGCCCAAGAGGAGGCCATGCCTCTGGTGGAGTGAGCTTTGACACCTATGGGGCATTGGAGGCCCATAGTGTCATATTCTAACGCTATCGCGTCCGCTAGCCATCTGGCTAGGTTTTGTTTGGTGACCGGAAGTTCCTTAGTTCGGTCACCAAAACTTACAAAGAGCTGCTCCGACTGTCTAAAGTGGGAGGACCGCTCAATATATGCTCTAAGCGACCTAACAGGGCCGAGCAGGTGTAACTGTCTCTCATCCTCCGAAGTGGGGAGGGCAGAGAGAGTGATTACCTGTGCTTTGAACGGTGTTGAAAGCACTTTAGGTACATAACCATGCCCTGGTTTGAGGATGACTTTAGAATCGCCTGGGCCAAATCTAAACATGATGCGTTCACAGATAACGCTTGAATGTCACTGACACGCTTAACAGATGCCAGTGCTAGTAGCAGGGCAGTTTTCAGCGAAAGTGGCTTTAATTCAGCCGTCTGCAGCGGCTCGAAGGGAGGTCTTTTTAGTGCTCTTAGGACCAATGAAGGTCCCAGGATGGCACCGTAGGAGGGAGAAGGGGGTTAAGCCTCCTGGCTCCTTTTAAGAATTTTATGACCATGGTGTGTCTGCGTACTGATTGGCCAGCTATAGGCGTATGGGATGCGGCGATAGCTGCCGTGTAGACTTTGAGTGTGGATGGAGTGTGTCCTGCATCCAACATCTCTTATAGAAAAACAAGAATTGTGATATCTCGCATGACACTGGGTTATAGTTCCTGACTGAACACCAGTCAGAGAACACTGACCATTTAAGGGCATAGAGACGTCTAGTAGACGGAGCTCTAGCTTCACTGACGGTGCTCAAGACACTCACTGGGAGGTTCTTGAGCCCCCCTTGAGTTGCCAAACATGTAACGCCCACAATTTTGGGGTGGGGGTGCCGGATTGTCCCGTTCGCCTCAGAAAGGAGATCTTTCCTTAGGGGAACTGGCCATGGGGCTGCTGATAGTAACTGAATCAACTCGGGAAACCTGATGTGGGTTCGCCAGAGTGGAGCCACTAGCAGGACTGTGTGCTCTCATTCCCTGATCCTTTTTAAAATTTGGGGAATGAGCGGTACTGGTGGAAAAGCATAAAGTATGCAGCTGGGCCATTTGTGGGCCAGCGCATCCTTGTTCTTTGAAAAATAGATTGGGCAATGACAGTTGTCTTCGGAGGCGAAGAGGTCGACCTCTGCCCTCCCAAAAACACTCCATATCATTTGAACCATTTAGGAATGGATGGCCCATTCCCCCGGGGACACGAGGCCCCTGGAGAGCATGTCTGCTCCCTGGTTCAGTCTGCCTGGCACATGCACTGCTTTTTAGTGAATGTAATTTGCCTTTTGCCCATAGGAGGAGATGTCTGACCTGTTGGTTGAGCCATCTCGACCTGAGCCCGCCTTGGCGGTTTATGTAGGAGATCACAGTCGTGTTGTCCGTGCGGACTAGAACATGGTGACCTGAGAGACGTGGTAAAAAAGTCTTGAGGGCTAGCACTACTGCCAGCATTTCTAGGCAGTTTATGTGCAACCGTGACTCCGTGCTCGACCATGAGCCGAAGGCCGGTTCGCCCTCGTACAGAGCGCCCCAAACTGAGTTGGAGGTGTCCGTGGTGACCACCACCCGTCTGGAAACTGTTTCCAAGTGACCACGGGGCCAGGGCTTTGACACAGCCGCGGCCCACTTTGATCCAAAGCTGGCCTGAATGCCACGCTTGGGAAGGAACCCGTGATTTCAGCCAGTACTGCAGGGGGCGCATGTGCTTCATACCCAGCGGAAGTACTGGAGAAGCTTTTGCCATTAGGCCTAGCATTCTCTGAAATTTTTTAGGGGTGTGTTGGTTCCCATTTTGAATGAACATGCAAGCTGCTGTGTAGTCAGAGCGCGTTCGTCCAATAGCCACGCCCTCATTTGGGCTGAGTCTAAAATCGTTCCCAGGAAGGAGGTTCTCTGCCTGGGAAGCAATAAGCTCTTGGCTGTATTTATTCTGAGACCCAGGCATTCTAGATGGCTGAGTAGCATAGATTTGTGAGATTTTATTTCTTCCTCTGACTGGGCCAGTATGAGCCAGTCGTCGAGGTAGTTCAGAATGCGCATTCCCGCTTGTCTTAAGGGGGAGAGAGCTGCATCCATGCACCTCATGAAAGTGCGGAGGGCCAGGGACAGGCCAAATGGCAGGACTGTGTACTGATAAGCCTTCCCGTCGAACGCGAATCTCAAAAGACTCGCCTTTATGGCGGTAAAATGCAGGGAACACGCATTAAGCAGACTCGTAGTTTACAATCATTGCATGAAAAAACATTCAGAACAGTATGTTTTTCTCCCTGACCGGAACAAAAAACGGGCCGTGAGGAGACTCAGAGTCTTTTGGGAGGCGGACCGGCTTGGGCGGGACTCAAACCTCCTCTCTTCCTGATCAGCCTGTCAGGGCTGCTTTCTGTGTTCAGTTTTGTCAGCATTCTGAAAGCCATTTGATAAGGGCTCTGTTCAGATGTCCGCCGGTTGGTTTGTGTTTGTGACACTGTGCGGACAGCACTTATGTGTAGCGGAGCACACTTGTAGTGGGCGCGCGCTAAAGAGCGAAAATCTGTGAGAACAGTGCTTATGTGCAAGGTGCACGTATTTTAGTAAGGTCGTTGTTAAAACAGCATTGGTGGACAGGCGAGCATGTTTGACAACAGGCTAGTTGACTGCAATATTTACATCTCCAGTCGCCTGAACTGAGGGGATTGAGAGAATGTAAAGGAAGTCTGTGGTGGTAATCCAGCCACAGCAGGACTTTTGAGTGGTTCTATAGCGCTGAATTAACAGTGCATAGGGGTACACCCTATGTAGGGGACACACTGCCTGCAGTCATAACAGAGGAAAAAACTCTTAATTGTTTATTAGGATCGCCGTTAATACAACGTTTTGTGTACAGGCGTGCATGTTTTATAACAGGCTCGTTTACTGTAATGGTGAACCTCTCCATTCACCTGAATAGGTGACTGAGAGAAGTGGTGGAGTGCTTGGCCACCATTCACTAAATTGAGACTCACTGAGAAACCTGTGAGAGCGGGGCTCGAACCGGCAACCCTGTGTGCAAAAGTGCACCGTAACAGCAGAGGGCGTGGCTATGACGTAAGTCGCGCTCTCAACTGTGTTTGGTATGTAGGGTGTGCTTCATAACAGGCTCGTTTACTACACTGTTGAACCTCTTCAGTCGCCTGAATAGGGGACTGAGAGAAGTGGTGGAGTGCTTGGCCGCCATTCACTAAATTGAGACTCAATGAGAAACCTGTGAGAGCGGGGCTCGAACCAGCAACCCTGTGTGCGAAAGTGCACGTAACAGCAGAGGGCGTGGCTATGACGTAAGTCGTGCTCTCGGCGGTGTTTTGGTTTGTAGGGGGGGCGTGCTTCATAACAGGCTCGTTTACTACACTGTTGAACCTCTTCAGTCGCCTGAATAGGGGACTGAGAGAAGTGGTGGAGTGCTTGGCCGCCATTCACTTAATTGAGACTCCATGAGAAACCTGTGAGAGCTGGGCTCGAACCAGCGACCCTGTGTGCGAAAGTGCACGTAACAGCAGAGGGCGTGGCTATGATGTAAGTCGCGCTCTCGATGGTGTTTTGGTTTTGTAGTGTGGGCGTGCTTCATAACAGGCTCGTTTACTACATTGTTGAACCTCTCTAGTCGTCTGAATAGAACTGAGAGAAGTGATAGAGAGTGAAAAAGGCGCAGGGCTTGGCCGCCATTATGCGCTAGACAGCAATGACGTAAGTCACGCTCTCGATAGTGAGCGCGCGCTGAGAGAGAGAGAGGGAGCACGCGCTGCCGCTGTAGAAAGCGGAGTCTGTAACGGCCGCGCTCTCAATATCTCTAGCAGTCTGAGAGCGAGTAATGCGGGAAGCTCCGGCATTAGTTCGCTCGTCCACTCTGGCATTCTCTGTCCGCGGCGCTTCTTAGCGCGGCCCGAGTGAGAGAAGAGGAAGAGCGAGACGTTGGTAATCGTGCGGATTCGTCTTCCTCATTGCCGCAGAATGAGACCATGCCCTCAGCGTTGAGCGGAGGGAGCAGGTCCGATCGAGGGAAAGTCACAGGGGAAGGTGAGGAATCTCTGAGGTGAGGAATCTCAGAATCACAGAGGAATCTCTGAGGTGAAGACGAGTCACGCGGGCACTGGGCCGACGTGAACTCGCTAGCCTCGGTATACTCAGCCCTCTGGCTCCGCCGTTCTTTCCCGCCGCGGCTCGGGCGGAAAGGGGAACGGGAGAGCGCGAGGGCCGGGGTCGCGCTCTGAAAAGAGCGCTATCCGCGAACGGAGGGAGGAAATGGGCATACCCTCGCAGTGAGAGCAGCCGGACCCGGCAAGAGCAGCGTCCGCGTGGGCCTTGCCCAGACAGATCACGCACCCGTCGTGGTTATCCTCCTAGTGCAGGTAAGTACTGCACACAAGTGATATGTTTTTCTCAGTATTGTACAGAAAGGATACACCGTAGTGTTTCACCAAAGAGCGCAGGGGAAAGGCGTGACAGCTCGCGGGATCGCTGGCGATTTGAGCGCGCTGAAAAATACAGCAGGCCGCTGACTCTCGCAGGACGTCCGGGCTGGTTAGTTCGCTATTCCGCTGCAGGCTCGTCAATTCACGGTGAAGGTGGTGTAGTTCGAGTTTATCAGCGAGGACCGTAGATCGTCGCTGAAGGAGATTAATCTGACGTTTTTGACAGTTACAGCGTATTTTATATGCCCCTTTCGCGGGCTCTTGCGCTCAGCTTCGCGGGCTTTGTGCCCTTTGGTTCGCTCAGATTACGCTGTTCTGCCATTGGTTCATGCAGTTCCCACTGGCCAGCCAATAGCGTGCGAGATGTCTCGACACTGTTTTGACTGGGCAGTAGCACTGCGTGATTTTACAATTACTTCAGTATATTCGAGAGAAGGAGAACCTACCCATACAGCGTCTTAAAGACGCAGTACGAACTGACCGTTCGAAAGGGAACAAACATTTACCGTGGTAACCACATTTTACCATTACTGGAAAACCATAATACATTGGGAACCCCCTTGAAATTGTGATTTTTTTTTTCACTTTTTACTTTAGTGTCTTGTCACCTTTATATAAAAGTATGGTGATCCATAGTACAATAAATATATCCAATGCTAATACCATGCTGAATGACATCATATTCATGCACCACAGCATTTATATGGTACATAGCGAGAGCCCTTAAAGGCACATAGTTAATAGGAGTACAAATTAAATTTCAATGCTTCATGCTTTCTCTCATGAGCATTCCCAGAGAAATGTTGCATTCTCTTGCAAAATGTTTGAGTTCGCTTGCAAAACTTGTGTTCCCTGAGAAACTTTGCGTTCGCTTGCAAAACATTTGCGTTCCTGCAAGAAACGGTGCGGTCGTTAGCAAAACGTTTGTGTTCTCCTGAGAAACTTTGCGTACGCTAGCAAAACGTTTGCGTTCCTACGAGAAACTGTGCGTTCGCTAGCAAACTGTTTGCGTTCCCTGAGAAACTGTGCGTTCGCTAGCAAAACTTTTGCATTCCCACGAGAAACTTTGCGTTCACTTGCGAAATGTTTGCATTCCCTGAGAAACTTTGCGTTCGCTAGCAAAATGTTTGCGTTCCCACGAAAAACTTTGCGTTCGCTAGCAAAAATGTTTGCGTTCCCACGGGAAACTGTGCGTTCGCTATAAAAATGTTTGCGTTCCCACGAGAAACTGTGTGTTCGCTAGAAAAATGTTTGCGTTCCCGCGAGAAACTGTGCGTTCGCTAGAAAAATGTTTGCGTTCCCTGAGAAACTTTGCATTTGCTAGAAAAATGTTTGCGTTCCCACGAGAAACTGTGCGTTCGCTAGCAAAATGTTTGCGTTCCCACGAGAAACTTTGCGTTCGCTAAAAATGTTTGCGTTCCCGCGAGAAACTTTGCGTTCGCTAGCAAAAATGTTTGCGTTCCCTGAGAAACTGTGCGCTCGCTAGAAAAATGTTTGCGTTCCCACGAGAAACTTTGCGTACGCTAGCAAAACGTTTGCGTTCCTACGAGAAACTGTGCGTTCGCTAGCAAACTGTTTGCGTTCCCTGAGAAACTGTGCGTTCGCTAGCAAAACTTTTGCATTCCCACGAGAAACTTTGCGTTCACTTGCGAAATGTTTGCATTCCCTGAGAAACTTTGCGTTCGCTAGCAAAATGTTTGCGTTCCCACGAAAAACTTTGCGTTCGCTAGCAAAAATGTTTGCGTTCCCACGGGAAACTGTGCGTTCGTAGAAAAATGTTTGCGTTCCCACGAGAAACTGTGTGTTCGCTAGAAAAATGTTTGCGTTCCTGCGAGAAACTGTGCGTTCGCTAGAAAAATGTTTGCGTTCCCTGAGAAACTTTGCATTTGCTAGAAAAATGTTTGCGTTCCCACGAGAAACTGTGCGTTCGCTAGCAAAATGTTTGCGTTCCCACGAGAAACTTTGCGTTCGCTAAAAATGTTTGCGTTCCCGCGAGAAACTTTGCGTTCGCTAGCAAAAATGTTTGCATTCCCACGAGAAACTGTGCGTTCGCTAGCAAAGTGTTTGCGTTCCCTGAGAAACTGTGCGTTCGCTAGCAAAACTTTTGCATTGCCACGAGAAACTTTGCGTTCACTTGCGAAATGTTTGCATTCCCTGAGAAACTTTGCGTTCGCTAGCAAAATGTTTGCGTTCCCACGAGAAACTTTGCTTTCGCTAGCCAAAATGTTTGCATTCCCTGATAAACTTTGCGTTCGCTAGCAAAAATGTTTGCGTTCCCATGAGAAACTGTGCGTTCGCTAGCCAAAATGTTTGCGTTCCCTGAGAAACTTTGCGTTCGCTAGAAAAATGTTTGCGTTCCCTGATAAACTTTGCGTTCGCTAGCAAAAATGTTTGCGTTCCCATGAGAAACTTTGCGTTCGCTAGCAAAAATGTTTGCGTTCCCTGAGAAACTTTGCGTTCGCTAGCAAAAATGTTTGCGTTCCCACGAGAAACTGTGCGTTTGCTAGAAAAATGTTTGCGTTCCCACGAGAAACTGTGCGTTCGCTAGCAAAATGTTTGCGTTCCCACGAGAAACTGTGCGTTCGCTAGCAAAATGTTTGCGTTCCCACGAGAAACTTTGCTTTCGCTAGCCAAAATGTTTGCATTCCCTGATAAACTTTGCGTTCGCTAGCAAAAATGTTTGCGTTCCCACGAGAAACTGTGCGTTCGCTAGAAAAATGTTTGCGTTCCCACGAGAAACTTTGCTTTCGCTAGCCAAAATGTTTGCGTTCCCTGAGAAACTTTGCGTTCGCTAGAAAAATGTTTGCGTTCCCTGATAAACTTTGCGTTCGCTAGCAAAAAATTTTGCGTTCCCATGAGAAACTTTGCGTTCGCTAGCAAAAATGTTTGCGTTCCCTTAGAAACTTTGCGTTCGCTAGCAAAAATGTTTGCGTTCCCACGAGAAACTGTGCGTTTGCTAGCAAAATGTTTGCGTTCCCACGAGAAACTGTGCGTTCGCTAGCAAAATGTTTGCGTTCCCACGAGAAACTGTGCGTTTCGCTAGCAAAATGTTTGTGTTCCCACGAGAAACTGTGCGTTCGCTAGCAAAATGTTTGCGTTCCCTGAGAAACTTTGTGTTCGCTAGCAAAATGTTTGCATTCCCACGAGAAACTGTGCGTTCGCTAGAAAAATGTTTGCGTTCCCGCGAGAAACTGTGCGTTCGCTAGCAAAAGTTTTACATTCCCTGAGAAACATTGTGTTCCCACGAGAAACTGTGCGTGCGTTCGCTAACCAAATGTTTGCATTCCCACGAGAAACTTTGCTTTCGCTTGCGAAATGTTTGTGTTCCCTGAGAAACTTTGCGTTCGCTAGCAAAATGTTTGCATTCGCTAGCAAAATGTTTGCGTTCCCGCGAGAAACTTCGCGTTTGCTAGCAAAAATGTTTGCGTTCCCACGAGAAACTGCGTTCGCTAGCAAAAATGTTTGCGTTCCCTGAGAAACTTTGCGTTCGCTAGCAAAATGTTTGCGTTCCCACAAGAAACTGTGCGTTCGCTAGCAAAATGTTTGCGTTCCCACGAGAAACTTTGCATTTGCTAGCAAAATGTTTGTGTTCCCTGAGAAACTTTGCGTTCGCTAGCTAAATGTTTGCATTCCCGCGAGAAACTTTGCGTTCGCTAGCAAAAATGTTTGTGTTCCCTGAGAATCTTTGCGTTCACTTGTGCAATGTTTGCGTTCCTGCAAGAAACTGTGTTCGCTAGCTAAACTTTTTTTCCCTCGAGAAACTTTGCGTTCACTAGCAAATCGTTTGCGTTCCCCCGAGAAACTTTGTATTCGCTTGCAAAACTTTTGCGTTCCCCTTTTTACACGCAAACACAAAACCATTGAAATATAATTTTTCCTCCCATGTCCCCTTAGGGGCTCTGTAATATGTTACCCCAAGGTACCTCAAAGAATAAAATACTATGATTAAAATGTCATAGTAACATGTCTAAAGAGAGTGGTAATGCCATGGTACTTTGTGGTACGTTTTAGTGAGTATTTCCTCTTCTCTGTATCTCAGGTTGTTCAGAGGATCGTGGAGGTAGAGCACCGCACCAGGCTGCTGGTGGTGGACCGGGTCACAGATGAGTTCCTAAAGTTTCACGGTCTGCCGTGTACGGAGGAGAGGGCGGTTGAGATGGGCTCTCTGTCTGCTCGCTCCTCTGCGGCGTCCTCTCCCCGTGCCTCCCCACGACACCCCGCCACACCTCCCTACAGCAGACAGAGCTCAGAGGGCATTTACATAAATAAGGTGAGATTAGTATCAATGTAATTGAGATATGTGGACTTGGAAACATGGCATGTTATGGCCATTTACCTTCTCTTTCTCCATATATATGCTCCTTCCTCTTGTGGGAGACTCCTTGAGAGGAAGTCTAGGAGGAAATCCAGCCCAGAGAGGAACTGTGTGCTATATTTAGATCATACTGTATGAAGAATAGAGTTGGGGAATAGAATATTCAGATTTTCAGATATTCAGATGGTTTATTAAATTCCACATTTGTATAAAAATGTATTCTGGGCCTTGATAAGCTCCAGAAGAGTTTGTATTGTGCATGTGCTCTTCAGGGGAACACCAAGTTTTTATCCA